>CAOJCR015500330.1:0-10106 GCA_948330485.1 Euphorbia neoarborescens
CCACCGAGATCTACACCTAGCTTGACACTCTTTCCCTACACGACGCTCTTCCGATCTCAGGTTTTGGTCGAAAAAGTGGAAATACCTTTAGATAAAATGGACAAAGTCTGAATAAGTTTACACATTTTGGACTATTTTAGACCTTCCTTTGCTTATTGGAATATTTTTGGACAATACCGGACTAGATGGACCCATACCGAACCAAATGAACAAAAACCAGACTAATAGATCTAAAATGGACTAAATGGACCCAAAAATCAGATTAGATGCTAATACGGCCTAATAATAATTTCACCATCATAAAATGCTTAAAATTTAGAGTCTTGGGTTTCCTAGAGTAATTTCTCACTTCTAACCATACACAAAAGAAAAAGGCTTAAAAAATGTGGGAAAACTTGTTGTTTTTTTTTTTTAAAAATGAGTGGCTAGATTTTAACCAAATTATGACGTGTTTAATCTCAAAACTGAAATGAGACAAAAAAAGCATCATTTTCTACATTAAAAGAGCTTTTCAACGATATATTGTACGCGTGATTTGGACAAGAGTGGAGTGAGATATTGCATTTTGAAAACCTAGGCGTGTCAGACATCACTACTGTCACCGGTGCGACCTGTAGGTCGCCCCGGTGACAGAGGGCTATGATTTTAGCCCAAATTGTGGGGCTCTATTGCCCGAGCGATTGGCCAGTTGCCCCAGTGATAGAGCCACCTCCCCTTGCTTTTTTTTCAAAATGTCGCGATTTCAACCCCCTTTCGACCCGTTTTTCGAGGTTTTCATTTTAACTTAATTTATTTTTACATAAACACCGGTTTTCCTTGAGATATTTTGATTAAAGAATTTTCATTCAAGCATCCTCATGCATCACACATATTTACTCAAGCTTACTTAATGTGAAAACGTTGTGTGCCGAGATATGTACGTGCTACATATTTGTATGTGTGACCTAGATTTAATTTTATGCTATATGCATTTGAATCTAGAAAACCGAGCCGAGAACCCGAGTCTAGGGCCGCTAACACCATCTCATGAAGAGGATTAAATCTTGGATATCCATCTCACAAAAATTGCATGTTCATGTTCATAACTAAAATTGAGCCAAAAGTATTTCGAAATAACGATCACCACAATGCCCATCCAAAAATGACAAAAAGTGTTTTTGGGTCGTCATGAGACCATCTTTCAGCCCAAACTGTATTGATCCAACTAATCGAGTTGGATCAAATGGCCCTCTAAATAAATGACCCCGAGCTATGTGTCCCCCATTCTCAATGCATGTCCATTTAAAGCATCATGTGCGCAATGTGTTTAAATTAAGCTTTTATTATGCATGTTGATGTATATATGATGTATGTTCCCCCAATCCCCAATTCAACAAATGTACCCCGCAGTATAGCTTGTGTGAATGGGTTGTAAAAAATGTGTATATTTTTACCACTTTCTTTATCGCTTTCGTGTGCCTGATAACATTAACATCAAAATAAAATCAATTTAGGTGGTTTCTAAATAAAAATACTTTGTTTTTAAATGTTGTCGATTTCTTAAGTGTCTTTTAAAAAACGATGAGTAAATGCCTTGTCTGAACCCGATCTCTAGATCACAGTTTTGGATTCGAGCTTAGGACCCCGAGAAATACCATGAATTAATTCCCGATATAGCTTGGAACCTGGTGGCAACTCCAATTATGTTTTTAGAGGCTTGTATTTGAATTTCTTGAAACTTGTTTTCTTTTCCTAAATTTGGATTTCAAAATAAAATCCTAAAGCCCGCATTCATGCGTGTATTAAATTAAGGAATTTCTCTAAAGAAACCTTATCTCGCTTTTTAGGTGAAAGGTTTTTCTAAAGGAATAAGCCTTAATTACTTAAGGATTCATTCTGTTTCCCTCAAACCTTTTTCAAAACTAAGTCTTTTCTCATTTTGCATCAAAACTCCTAAGCCTGCATTCACATGGTGTTTTGTTTGAAAGGTTCTTCCTCCGAAAACCTTAGGATTTCTTCTAAGGAAAAAGGTGTCTTGGAAAGAATGATTTCATCCGTTTAGGAAATGTTTTCATCTTCATTACATTTTCCTTAAGTTAAAAAGACTTGTTTTTCCTCAAACCTTAATATTCCAAAAGAAAGGAAGTTTCGAATCCTTTGAAAAAGGTCGTTCGCTCACAGTGGTGACTTCGCTGGGGACCAATTCTTTTCAAACCATTTCTAAGAGTTTCAAACTTAAGAATTTTTGAAAGGAATTTTGACAAGCCTTTGAAATACTTTTTCAAAAGGCTTCAAAGAAATTGACAATATTTTTTTCAAAAAGAAGTATTCTTATTTGCATATCCATTCAAATGGATATTTACTTTTATGTCTTTGCATTGTAGTAGACATAGTAATCGCACCCACCACTCTAAGACCACCATACCTACCTCTTTTCTCAAGAAACTGTCGATATGTGCCTACTAATTGCTCATAAGGACACCGATTGAGGAGCCACCGATAGCCTTGTACTAACTCTTCTCGTTCGAACTATTTGGGGAGAGAAAGAGCGTATATTTTCTTATGGATCCCTCCTTTGCTTCCTGAACTTGACTCTTCTACATGTAGTAGCCATAGAAACTTCCATTAGGTCTCCCAAAACAAAAAATAAAATGAATCTAGTTGCTACCTTTGTCATTCCTTGTTAATAACAAAGAGACCCCAATGTAGGAATGGTTAGAGACTTTGTACCGCGCGGAGACATAAGGTTGGGAATTTCTGTTTTGCATGCTACTTGATCTTAGTTGTGTGTATCTTTATTTCCAATTGTAAAGTAAATTGTACACATGATCATTTCATTCTAACTATGCATATAGGGTATTTTAGTACACGTACATATCTAGCCCACATCAATATTCTAATTGAGAACATGTGCTGTATTTTAGAGTTTGTCTGCATATCACATTCTATCTATCATGTATCACCACATAATGCCATGTCATCCATCATACACGATGCCATGTTACGCACTATCAATATACAGTTTCCTATCATTTATAGCACATGATGCCATGTCATTCATAGCATAGACAAATGTCATTATGTCAGGTCATGCATCACCACATGATGTCGTGTCATTTGGTATACAATGCCCTATCACGTATCACCACAACAATGGCATGTCATACATCACAATACACGATGCCATGTATTTCATTACTATATAATGTCGTGCATCATCAATAAATATTATGTCATGTCATGCATAAATGCCATGTCATGCATTCTACATGATGCCATATTTCACATCCTCACGAGATTCTATGTCATGCACAATGCCATGTCATAAATCATTAACATATTTTATGCCATGTCATACACAATGCCATTCGATACATCATCAACATTCTGCCATGTCATACACAAGTGCCATGTCATATCCATTCATAATGTCATGTCACGTATCACTATATAATGTCAAATCACACATGATGCTACCTCACATATCACCATTTAATATTATATCATTCATTACCATATAATTCCATGTCATAGATAATGCCATGTCATGCATAAGGCCATGCCATCCATCATGTATGATTCCATATCACACATCACCCCCTAATACTATATCACTCACTCTACATGATGCCATGTCATTCATCACACAATGCAATAATGCCATGTTCTAGACAATGACATGTCATACACAAATGTCATGATGCCATGTCACGCATCACCACATGACACCATGTCATCCATTAGACAATGCAATAACACCATGTTCTAGATAATGACATTTAATACACAAATATCAGGATGCTATGTCATACATGATTACATGATGCCATGTTATTCATCACACAATACAAGAGTGTTATGTCATATGTAATGCCATGTCATACACAAATTCTGTGATGTCATGTCATGAATCGCCACATGATGCCACTTCATTCATCACATAATGCCATGTCATACATAATGCTATGTCATACATATGGTTATATCATGCACACGTGAATGTCGTGTCATGCAACATGTCATAATGCCTTACTATATCATGCATCACTGGCATGTATTAGGTTCTTCCTCATTACATGTTTAACACGAGGTATGACGTAGGAATTGCACCATTTTTACCGCAATATGATCACCCCATGACAATAAATGTCATGTCTTTTTCTCAAACTCTTAAGTGTCTAGGGGCATCGAATATATCAAAGCCAGTCAATGTGCCCGCTGTGAATTCTTAGTCTCATTTATATATGGTTTGTCCAAACTCTATGGAATTGGTTTCCACCGCATGTTGGGGTTATATCATGTATTCATAAGTCTACATAAGTTAGATTAAAGCCTTCGTCGGATTTCTCCTACGTTGGGACAAATCTTTAGGACACACATATCCACAGGCTCTCGCATACTAACTTCTAACAACTAACTCAAACTAACCCATGCATACACTATATGCATTTTTCACTATCTTGGGTATACATCCATCGATGATTACCCAAACGAGGGCATTTCATATAAACATACCGCATGACCACTTTTCAGCATTGATCTGCATCCGTATATATATGTTCCCAACTATGGTCATCCCTATCCTTTGGTTAACATCTCATGTGTAGTTTATGCCTCAACTCAATATCTTAGTTATGAATATAGGTTTTGTTATCACATTTCAAACTCTGTGATAGCCCACCATCTCATGCAACCATTTTGTATCTTTTACATCTAGTTATATCGTCATACATCTAAAAATGCTGTGATCCGGCGATTCTCATCTTTTCCCGTAAGTCATTCATATATAGGCATTACATTAACACTTGTAATATGACCATGCACATTTAGGGTATGCCATAGCATGCATCATTCGTTTTCCATCTCACTAACCCTTTTTTGTAGCCATACATCATTTTCGGAAGATTGCATGTCATGACATCAATTCAATTTCACATATAGGCTAGGTTTCTATCAATATTCCCAAATGTCTTTATCATTTTAGGCCAAGTTCCAGTTCATCTATTCGGGTGATATTACCTCATTCCCGAATGCCTCCATTAAGGTAGGGATTATCTTTTTCTCCAAACACCTCTATTAAGGTAGGGTAACATCATTCCACACTAGGTAAGGGTTCCACATGGGATCCTGAACCACAGGTTTCCTTGGATGATAGAAATCATTCCAAGTCATGGATAGACATCATTCCATGTTAGTTAAGGGTTCCATATGGGATCCTGCACCACAAAAACTTCCTTGGATAGATATAATTCAAAGTCATAGATAGACATTATTCCATGTTAGGTAAGGGTTCCATATGGGATCCGAAACCACAGAACTCCTTGGATAGACATCATTTCGAATCATGGATAGACATTATTCTATGTTGGTAAGGGTTCCACATGGGATCCCGAACCACAAAACTTCTTAGATGATATCATTCTGAGTCATGGACATACATCATTCCATGTTAGGTAAGGGTTCCACATGGGATCCCGAACCACAAAACTCTTTGGATAGACATGATTCCAAGTCATGGATAGACATCATTACATGTTAGTTAAGGGTTCCACATGGGATCCCGCACCACAAAAACTTCCTTGAATAGACATCATTTTAAGTCATGGATAAACATCATTTCATGTTAGGTAAGGGTTCCATATGGGATCCCGAACCACAAAACTCCTTAGATAGACATCATTCTGAGTCATGGATAAACATCATTCCATGTTAGTTAAGAAGTCCTTATGGACCCCGAACCATAAAACTCTTTGGATAGACATCATTCCAAGTCATAGATAGACATCATTCCATCTCACGCTTAAGACTACGAAGATCAATCACTTCTCAATCATCATTAAACATCACAAGACATGTAGGTCCACACATACCCTATCATTTTTGTGTACATACCACTCGTCTTACATTTCATATTCATTCTATTCATTCAGGCATTAGGTTTAACCTCACATAAGGAGGATGCATCTAACCTGGATTTTTATGATTTCAGATAGGCAACATCTGCCTTCACATAGCAATCAGCGAGAATCATAGCGGAATGGGCGACAACTTAGTCAGTAAGACTGGGGATGAAAGTGGGACTCAGATTAGGGGTGCTGAGGGTAAAGAGCCCGATGAAGAAGTGAACATGATCGAGAACTTTGAACGACTTGTAACTACAAGGGAATTATATGCCATACTCAACTCAGCTCAGTTTGGAGAGTTTGTCAGGAAGGTTGTGGTCAATACCTTGGAGGCCCAGAAAAGACTACCTGAAGAAGGGGCATAGACCAAGGGCAAAGGAATAGAATGCAGAGAAAGCATTGCAAAAACCTCAAAGAGGGAAGAAAAATTCCCATCATAGAAAGATCCTATGACTACGAGGATATTATTGAGAAGCTTGACCAGTTGGACAAGAAGATAGAGAGCTTCATGATTCTAATATCAGAAAAATTGAGTATCCAAGAAACATCTCAGTCCATGGAATTAAACACCTTGGCACACACTATTGATGGGACCTTCCGAGGTGTGGCTCAAGATGCTAAAGGGTCAGCCTCGTGCTCTGTACCTCATCCACGGAAGCAAGTGAATCCATGGACTATCTCTCTAAGCGAATTGTTTGCAAAATATAGATACACGGGGCTCTTATAAAGTTTGAAGCCTTATACTCCTCCTGTCGAGGTCGATAGGGATAATTTTTGCCAATACCATGTTGCTGTGGGGCATGAAACTGATAAGTGTATTGGGCTTCGCAACGCAATTGGTCGAATGATAGAAGAAGGAAAGATTGAAGTGCCACCTTTGGTTTAGCCAAGCACTTCAACGCAGAAGGTGTGGTGGAAGGCGCCGGTGTCAATGGAACTTGTTCTTCTTTCTTTTTTCTGTGATGTATCTTTAAGGCTTAGATTTGAACTATACGTCTTCCAAAACCATTAATGCAAAGTTTCTATCTTTTGCTTACTTACATGAATTGTTTCCGGATAGGTCTATGCATTCATTTAAACATTCATTTAATATATCAACATTCACAATGCATCATTGTATGAGAATAACCTTAAAATCTTGAGTGAGTCAAAATGGTACATCTATCGCTTGACTTGACCCCTAAGGAAAAGAGAGAAATAAAAAATAATAATGATATAAGGGAAGAGATTCTGCCAACATCTAAGAAGACACAGGAGTTGTAGAATGCGGAGTTAAGACAAATCTTCCACTCTCACTGACAAAGCAAAAATGGTGGCAAATCACACCGAGATAGGATACGCTAGGGTAACATTCCAAAAGGCCATAAGATCCAAGGCATATATTGGCTACATGTTCGAGAGGTACGACACTCACGAGCATCACGCAAAGGCACTAGATCAAGTTCATAGTCAAATTCTTGGGATACGGCTTGCCTCTACATCTAGAATACTATACATTTGGAGACTCTTAGGTCCTGTTAAACGATAAAAGCCATCAAATTTTCAAAAAAAAACCTCTCTCTCATGTTCTTAATAACCCTTAGCAAAACCAAAAAGATCCTTCAAATCAAGATATCCCACAAAAATACACCTACCCTTCAATGCCCAAACCCGGCGAACCCTTAAATCCTCTAACCCAATAATGAAAGACCATCAGTAGGGCAATGCTGATCCAAAAAGGGTGAGCATGCACACTTGATTTACTGTCTTAGCGGAGAGGATCTCGACTATGGTGGCTGTGATGCAAGGTTGAGAAAAATCATGCTAGAGCACTTCGGCTAGAGTGGAAGCTGTGATCCCTTTCTATCTTGTCAAACCATTATGATTGCTGAAGTGACCTCAACAAAATACCTTGGTGGAGCCTCAACGTCGGTAGATAGATTCAAAGGAAGCCACCTGCGGACATCCAAACTTGACTCTCAAAGAAAGAGCTATCAAAGTCAGGGGGATCTCTTACCCATTACAATAAAATACAATGTAGTAAGGTAAGAGCTGTCAGATAGAAAACCGTAAAGGTCATCTGGCGATGGGGGATGAGTCAAGCAATATGTTTCACTTTCCTTGTTCAAAGATTAGATTAAACTCATCAATGTGACATTGTGCACTTGAAATAATACATGAATGCCATGATGAATGAATAAGAAACATCCATTTAACAATTGTGCATTTAAGCTTGCATTAAAGGTTTTGAAATACATTTTTCTCAAGTCAAATCTTATGATTCTCTCACATCCCTAGGGGCATGTCATCTACACGACCTCTAAAATCCCTTCTTCTATCCTGAACCTAGGGGCATGTCATCTACATCACCTCTAAAACCCTTTCTTCTATCCTAAACCTAGAAGCATGTCATCTACATGACTTCTAAAAGTCTTCTCTTATCACAAACTAGGGGGCATGTCAATTATATGACTTAGACCATTTATTCTCTCTTCAACCGGGGATATGTCATTCACATGACTCCTCAAATCATTTATTCTCTCTTCAATTAGGGGCATGTTATTTACACAACCCCTAAACAGACATAATTTCATTCTTGACCCAAGATGAGTCACCGCACAGTTTTAACCTCATCCTATTTATAAAGCCAACACAATTCTGAGCTATCAACCCCCATATGATATGTTGCTATCTCAAAAGCTTCAAAACCAATTTACATAAGCAGCCAATTTTTGGTATGTTATAAGGAAAAGTGAATGCCAAGGCACAGTGCGAAGTTGGTCCTTTCTAATCACCCAGCTAGGCGCCCTCGGTATCCTGACCTGAGTCCCAGTGATAGTCTCCCAGTCCTTCTAAGGAGCTAATCCGATCCTTCATCTCTAAGCGTGAAGGCCCAGACTCAGCCATAACAAGCTCATCTGCCTAGCCTCATATTGCAGATCAGGATGAACAAGTGTTGAATAATATGCATATACACGGATACAAGCGCACTAGCATACATATAGTGTGTTATCATATGCATCTTTACATATCATTTTTATCATCAATCGAAAGGGCAAAAATTTTTGTTTCCAAAATTATTGATTGAATATTAAATACATTGTCTTTCCATATCTATTCAAATATTTTCTAAGTTTCCAGCTACAGGTCCATCATAGCTCACTATTCTCTGCATCTTCCTAGAGATTTGTAAGTCCTAATCAACATTCTCTATCCTTTCTAGAGATTTGTCAGTCCTAAACAACATTCTCTGTATTATCATAGAGATTTGTAAGTCCTAAACGACATTCTTTGAATCTTCATAGAGATTTGTAAGTCCTAAACGGCATTAGCTACATCTTTTTAGAAATTTGTAAGTCCTAAACGACATTCTCTGCATTATCATAGAGATTTGTAAGTCCTAAACGACATTTTGTGAATCTTCATAGAGATTTATGAGTCCTAAACGACATTCTCTTTATCTTTATAGAGATCTGTAAGTCCTAAATGGCATTCTCTCCATTATTATAGAGATTTGTAAGTCCTAAATGGCATTCTCTGTATCTTCATAGAGATTTGTAAGTCCTAAACGACATCCTCTATATTATCATAGAGATTTGTAAGTCCTAAACAACATTCTCTGCACCTTCCTACAAATTTGTAAGTCCTAAACGACATTCTCTGTATTATCATATAGATTCGTAAGTCCTAAGTGACATTCTCTTTATTATCATAGAGATTTGTTAGTCCTAAACGACATTATCTAAATCTTCATAGAGATTTGTAAGTCCTAAACGGCATTCTCTGCACCTTCTTAGAGACTTGAAAGTTATAAACGACATTCTCTGTATCTTCCTAGAGATTTGTAAGTCCTAAACGACATTGTCTGCACCTTTCTAGAGATTTGTAAGTCCTAAATGGAATTCTCTGTATTATCATAGAGATTTGTAAGTCCTAAATGACATTCTCTGAATCTTCATAGAGATTTATAAGTCCTAAACGACATTCTCTGTGTCTTCATAGAGATTTGTAAGTTTTAAACGATATTCTCTACATTATCATAGAGATTTGCAAGTCTTAAATGGCATTCTCTATATATTCATAGAGATTTGTAAGTCCTAAGTAGAGTTCTCTATATCTTTCTACAGATTCCTAAGTCCTAAACCACATTCTCTACATTATCATAGAGATTTATAAGTCCTAAATGGCATTCTTTGCACCTTCCTAGAGATTTGTAAGTCGTAAATGGCATTCTTTACATTATCA
>CAOJCR015504558.1:0-11470 GCA_948330485.1 Euphorbia neoarborescens
TGAAACCCTCCTTCCTTGTGGGATTCGATACTCGGAACTTAAAATTCCATTTTATACTGCTTGAATGATCCGTATACTTGCGGAGTGCAAAATTTAAATTGAAATTGGATGTAAAATTGTAAATATGAATGCATTCCAAATGAACTTAATAATAAGCACGCAAAAATGCACGTCAATTTATTAAACGGTTTTTAAATAAAAGATATTTTATTTATTTTTATGGGTGGAGGAACCATCTTCTTCTCCTTGTGTACGTCTTCTTCTTCTTCTTCTCCTCTTGATGTTTTCTTCCTTCTTTTAAAACCTTGAAAACTACCCCTTTTTAAGCTGTAAAATTTGAGTTTTTGTCAAAGTCATCATCATATAAGATGGGATGCTTGAAGCTCAAGATGGTGGAGTGAGTTTCGGCTAAGAGTTTGGGCTCCTTAGTGATTTTTGATTCTTCCTTGGATAAGTAAGTGAAATATCAACTTCTTTTGATGTGTTTGAAATCTATTTTTGATAAAGTATTATCTTTATTTTGTTTTGAGAATATGATCTTTTAATTGTTATATGAGTTTTGGTATAAGTTGATGAACTCTAAATTTTGGAATTTGATATTGAATAATTGAAATTTTTCATTTATAAGTTGGTATGGTTAATGATTTTATTTTAGTTGGTGATTGAGCTTAAGGGTTGTTACTAGTTTTGATTATTGAAATTTTAATATGAGTATGGAAAGAATTGTGATTATTTCAAGAGTGGATTTAACAGTTATGAATTTAATTACAACAAAGAAGAATGTTTTATGAATTGTTGTGCAAATTTTGGGATTTTATAAATTATATTTTGTTCTTTGGACTGGTTATGGAAATTGTGTTGAATTTTAATTCCTTATGTTATCGATTAGTTGATATTGTTAGTGTTGAGATTTAGTTGTGTTGAGTTTTGAATTGATAAGAGTTAATGATATGTTTTGAAGAAATTGGAGGTTTTGATAGTATGGATATTTGGTTTCGTGAACATCCATCTAGGTGGGTCTGGTTGGGTATTGCTAAGACCTATCTAATGAGAGATAGGCCTATGAATACATAGCAGAAGTCCTATCGTTGCATGGCGATGAAGTGTCGTTTAAGTCGATACGTTGATAGGCAGTATTATAAAGATATCTCGATTGTTTATATTTTTATATTTAGTTTTGGATAATGGTTATTTGGGGATGAGTCTAGGATGGATGGGATTGACTTATGAGTGATTGAAATTGAGTTTTTGAATCTTGAGTTTTCATTTGAGTTTTGAATGTTATGAATTATTTGAGAATATTAGTCAAAAATTATTTTTGAAAAGTTTTCTTCAGATGAATTCTTATAAAACTTTTCTTGGGTTAATATATGTTTCAGAGAATATTCAAGTTTAAGAGTTTTGATTTTTCTTCAACGGTAATTCGAAAAATAAGCTTTTATAGAAAAGTTTTTCGATTGTTGCTAGAGTTGATATTCACTTACTGAGATTTCATATATCACGTTTTTAAATGTTTTAAAATATTTTAGGAAGGAGACCAGGTTATGATGTCAAGGAGATGGTTCGAGGGTTTGGTCGGTGCTATGAAGACGTTGTCGATGGTTCTTACTTTTGTTATTTTGTTTTAGAATTTCGATTGTTTAAACTGGCATTAAATATTTTTCATGGAATTCTTATTGGATTGGGTCTTAAATGAATGGTTTTTGGGTATTATATAATAAGTTTTACGTAACTTTTATAAGTTTTCACTTATAGTGAAAAGAGTCACTTAGTGGGATCTCAACTGTTGCACCCTACCCTGGCCATTTTAGGGTCGGGATGTGACAAGATTGATTAGAGGAAGCTGACAGGAGGCCTGGCATGACCTCATACCATGGCGGTACGTCATGCTATGAGAAGCTGGGATTGGTAGAAGGTTTGACATGACCTCATGCTAACTAGTGGCATATCGTGCCACGTGCGAGAAGAAAAGTTCATTCACAGGTAGAAGGTGTGGCACGACTTTGTACCTCTTATGGCACGTCGTCCTATTTGTGACACATCGTGCCACTTTATATATGCGCAGGAACTTATTAAGTTTCACCGATTTTGGGATTTGTTTTCTACAAAACATATAAATATTGTATTTTTAGCTTTTGGATCTTTATCTTTTGTTAGCAAACATTCAAAAACCCTAAAGTATAAGATTTTCTTATAATCAGAATTTAGGATCATTAATCGGAATGTGTTTTTATTGGAATCTTTCTCTTTTACAGAAAGTTTGTTCGTGAGAATGGATTTTCTTATAGAGATTCACCTTTGCTAGATATCCCGTCTAACAGAGTCCAACAATTCGAGTTTTGATTTTGGCATAAGTTTATCCTTACCAATTGTGAACCGCTTAGGGATATTTCTTTGATTGTATTCCTTATTTCATCCATCTTTATTAATTCTAATCAACGATTGATATTTATAGTTACTGTTTGCAATTTTGATTGATTTTTATGCTTGCTCTGTGGTAGTTTCGTAAACTCTCAAATCTATTTTATCCATATCTGTTACACGACTCAGATTGACAAATAAGCAACCGGGAGGACTGATAACCCTGCAAAACATAAGCATACTTATTTTCTGATTCGTAGAATTAGGTAGCCTCTACAAAAGCATCGTACCCTAAGTACTTCTCAGAGTAGGAAGCGCTATCGTATCTATGCATTTAAATTGATTCGAGTTTCTGCATTGCTTTGTTTATTTGATCTCTAGCTAGGTTAGTAAAATCCATCTCCAATAGTATTCACAGGTTAGTTAAACAGTCGAGAGACTTCCCAGATTTCTATTATAAGGGTTTGCTGGACTAGATCAATTTTTGGGGTAGTTTAAATTCTAGAATAATTCCACTGCCTATAACACACTAAAACCTTATATTAGATATTTGCAGAGGTACTTTCTCTATAGGATCGGTACCTGGACTTAGGAGCCAAATTTATTAATTGATAATGATATGGTACTATACCCTCGAGTTGAGTGATCAGATCATTAGTTTTATAGCTATTGCCGACACACATCAAGTTTTTTACACCAGCCACTTGGTGGAATGGGAGTATGAATGTACGGCCTCATCTGAATGAGTTGGATACTCATTTGTCTCAACAATCCATTCTAGAACAAGGAAGTAATAGTTGTGTGGGATGAAAGAGCATGCCCCTTACAATATATTACTTTTAGATGTCAGTTGGTAAGGGATAATATAAGAATAGCTATAGGGATAATATAAGAATAGCTACAAGGACATATTTTCTCTTTTGGAGATGCTTTGAGCTGTCTTATGTGGGCACTACTATGGTTTACTAAAACCTACTAATAGTTTATGCGCCTTGTGTCCACTACCAACATAAAGACAGTCCTATAAGATCTTACACATGGATCTTCTGGCTCTGGATGAGTTGGTCAATAAGTCTGGAAGAATTTATTAAATAAAGATGGATTGGAGAAATCATATTTGATTTAATTAATAATTAAATCTGGTATATTTAATTAATGTATTTGCATGGTATAATTAATTAATTGATAATTAAATTAAGTACATATGGTGAATAATTAATTGAATTAATTTTATATAATTTTAATTTATTTAATTTATTATGAATGAAATTTAATTAGTTTATGTAGATTTAGAATTAATTAGATTTTAGTTAAAATGTAATCATGCAATTTACATATTTAATTAAATTATTTCATACTTAAATTAATCAATAAATTTACTATATGGTAAAATAAAAAATTAAAATATAATATGTGGGATCTAATTAATTGGTCACAAAATCAATTTTGAGGCGTTAAAATTTGATTTGGTCAAAATTAATTAACATTGTGGAAGAAAGTTGTAACTTCCAAGGAGTCTAGTGGGACACGCTTTTGAACGTGTGGATTGACTAGGATTTGTAGTGTGATTTTAATAAAGGAAACACAATAGAAATTAGGTCTATGCAATTTTGCAGTCTGCATTTTTCTCAATGAAAAATAGATAGAAAAATTCTTTCTCTTCTTTCTAGAAAATTATGAACCCTAGGTTCCAAAGATTTGACCATGCTAGCACGGATCCAAGCTGAGAGAAGATCATGCAAGTGACTACTGTATAATCTCTAGTGGACTGTGCAATAGTCTCTAGAAGAGATAGGATTTGTAAGTTACCTGTTTGAATATTTTAATTTTTATTTCTTCTACCCTCTTATATGCCAATTTGATAGATATTAACTAGATTTGTTGGATCTACACTACCAAGTCCGCAGAGACTGAATTCGAAAATTTTAAAACACAAATTTCCCAGTGCTATAGGTTCCCAAATAGGGCAAAAATAGTAAAAGAAGGGGGGAGGGGTGAATTGAGCTTTAAAAATATTCAAGGGAATAAAAAATTATGTTTCAGAGATACTTGAACTGTTGAAAAGGAAGTTTAGTAAGGCTGATGCTCAGTAAGCTGTGAACTGAACATAATCAGTTTGGACTGATTATAGTGTGCTGATTGAAGACTTCAGGATAGATAAGGTTGTCAGTACACTGGTGTTCAGTTTACTCGTCTGTCTGAGAATGTTTTCAAGCTCAATAGTCTGTACTTATCAGTAACTTCAGTTAGAAGATTTCAGTAATAATAAAAATAGAAGTTCAGTAATTATTGAGCAGTAAAATAAAGAGTTTAGAGTAGGAAAAAAGCTACCCAGCGATTTATACTTGTTTGGCACACACATACTTACGTCCAGTCCTCAAGGCACAGTCCCTTGAGAGTTTAATTCACTTAAGGATCCTTTCAAGTCGGAAACAAACCCTTTATAGCTTAGTCTATTAGCATGACCGAGTACAGTCCTCTCAAGCTAACTAAACTAATCCTACTGCTTACCCTCAGTAGTAATAACAAGTGATATTGAAAGTGTTTTGAATGGAAGAAAGGTTTACAGCTTTGAACACTTAGAACAAGATTTCTTTCTTCTAAATACAGAGTTTATCAACGAGGTTTTAGCTCGAATTCTTGCTTGTATATTTCTCTGTAATGTACTTCCTTATTTCTTCATTTGAAGACTTCCTCTTTATATAGTCATCCAGTAAGAGTAGTCGTTGGTGGTTGTCTCTTGAAATAGAAGCTTTTCGTCAGAGGATATTTTTTTTCTTCAGGCTAGGATTTCCAACGATGTCTTCCCTTAGCAGACTGAGATCTGATTTGGTGCTGATTCAGTTGCCAGAAATAGTATTGACAGATTGGTCAACTGTTGGTCTCTTCATTTTGCCTCTCCATAAATGGTAATTATAAAAGATGCTTTCCTTAATAAGCAAATACAAGAAACACCTTTTCTGCACATACACTTCAGAATTAGCAATGTCAAAAGCACCAATTAAAATATTTTTATTTTTAAACACACTTAAAAAAATTCTTTTGTCATCTTTAAAAACTTAAATCAAAATAGGGTTCCAACAATCTCCCTATTTTGATAACGACAAAAAAATTTATGAATATGATTATCTTAAGTATTTGAGAATGAATTTTCACTCCTTTAGTTAGTTCATTTCAGTTCGATATAGACATAAAGAGCAGATAATAATAAATGATTATCAGACTGAAGAACTTGAATAAAATATCATTCATTAAAAAGTATCCATACAATATATGAAAGATAAACAAAGATACTATCTAGGCCCACTAGAATCTAAGAAGGCTTGGAAGAACTAGGCTTAGAGGCTTGAGGATGCCTAGGGGGTTGAGAAGGTTAAGGTTCAGATGCTTTCTCCCCCATTTTATTAGCATCAGTAGGAGGAGTTGCTCTTGGCGGAGGTATAGGTCTTGAGGCTAACTCTTCCGAAGACCTCTGAAAGTGACCTATATGATTATCCATCTCATCAGTAAGAACATTCCATTGAGCCTGAACTTCAGGAGAGAATTCCTTTGTCAGTTTGTTTCCCAAGAAGCTTAGAGCCTTAGTATTCCAGATGGTATTTTTCGAAAGCTGAGTGCTGAGGATCTGGAATGCTCGGAGGAGATGGGTAGACATAGTCTTTACTTTAGCTTCAATCTCTGAAGCCCTTACAAAATAGGCAATCAGTTCAAATGACATATTGATTGATTGGCCTTTATGGATTCTATTAACGCATTCAACGGGGCAACGAAATCTCTAATTATGTCATTTTTGGAGCTCAGGCCTTGTGCATTTTCATTGATCAGCTTTGTAGGGAAATCAAAGTCAGGCTGAAGTTATGTCTTGACTAATGAAGTAAATAGTGGTGGAGTTGGCATGGTTTCTAGGATGGAGTGGAATTCATTCAGCTAATTTATCATGTTCAGTTACACAAAGGCTTTTCTATCTACCATGGTCAGAGAGGATAAGGAGACTTGAAGAGCTACTGCATTGTGTACCATAGCCTTCAGACTGTTGAGTTCATTAGAATTAAACTCAAGTCATAGAGGCTGATGGATGTGGATGTGTGAGGATTATATAGTGCAGCCGGGGTCTGTGGTCAAATTTTCCTCAGCTAATGTAAAATTTGTTCAATTATGTTGGCAATAGAGCCCTCTTGTGTAGCATTAGGCTATTGAATATGAGGAGGAGGAGGAGTCTAACTTTGTTGGGATAAAGATGAAGCAGATGGCTCTAATGATGGTATAGTGACATCCTCTAAAATCACAGTAGGGGGTTCCTCAGAGGGAAGATCCTCTAGATGAATTACCTTAGCATGTTGAGTAGGAGTTGGAGTCTGATGTAGAGAAGCAGACTGAAGAAGTGTTAGAGGAATTGGTGATTGAGGCATTAGAGGTTGAGGAGTGCACTGACGAACAGGGGACTAAACTTGTTCAGATGGACTTATCTCAGCAGAATCTAAAAAATGAAGCGTCGGTTAAGCTACTGGAGATAGAGGGGCTAAGGGTTGAGAAAACTCAGCAGACAAGGGTTCTTCAGATTTCCTCTGAGTTCCTTCCAACAGTTCAGTAATCTCTTCATTAGTCTTAAAGTTTGATGAAACATCTTCGGCAATAGGGAGTTTGTTGGCATTCTAAGATTTTGCTTTCTTGGCCGGCAGTTTGAAAGCAATTCCCTTGGCCTTTTCAGAAGGGATTGGGTCCTTGAGCTTTCTGATCTTTGCTAGAGGAGGAGGATCTTTTCTTTCTTAGGGCTTTCCATACTCTAGATTTAAGAGAATCTTCTCATCAATTGTTGAGAGTGGCATGGGGTCCATTTCCTTAGTAGGACTAATGGAAAAGTATAGAAGGATCTCAGCAATGAGATTTCCATAGGGAAGAAAGGTTTTGGGTTATTGCATATAAAGATTAGAAGAACTAGGATATTCAGTGGCTTATTCTCAAGTATGTTCCAGATGATGCATAACTGGAATCTGGAGACTGAGTTCTTACTGAAGCGTTTGGGCACAATGTATTGAGCCATAAGGTAATGAGCCAGTCGAGCTTCTCTGGGTAGGTGCGTAGAGATTAGCTCACCAAAAAGGTCTTCTGGAACCAGATAGCTTGGATTGAAATCCTTTACCTTTTTGTCATCTCCACCTTTTTGGAGATCAATTCTAGCAGTATCCAGTTCTAATACTTCACTTAAAACATCTGAGGTTATCATTATGTTCTTTCCATGGACCCCGGTATGGAAGCAGTCACGTCGGATGTTATCTCTGAGCATATTACCATAGAATTCCATGATCAGATCTTCGAATGTGATGGCGCTCAAGTATACACTTAAAAGCGTCTCTTTCAAGGGCAGTGTACCCCGTTAATGTCAAGTAATAATCTGGTAAAGTCCAGGTATCAATCCAAGGCATTTATAGCACAAGCATTGATTTGCTCGGTATCCTAGTTGTTTGAGCGGATAAATAAATTTGGAGATTAACTACGCTAAATTAACCTAATCCTAACTAATGTGATCCAGAACCCATAACCTCCCCAGAATGTGATGGAATGTAACTCAGATCAATGGTAAACACAAATTAATAGATAAAAGGTAAGTTATGCAAATCTATCAATCTCGCAAACCTAGATTTATAAGTCCTTAGCCTATTTCTCTGTATTCCGCGATAGTATTAGTTCTGGAGTTCAGAAACTAAGGGTCCGTAACTTCGTGGGTTTGCCAATTCCCTACAATTTCTACGGTGTCAGACCTGATGATACCGGCTTATATGAACACAGTAGATTAAATCTTTTCAAAGTACAAGATTAAATAAGTAAGCACAAATATACACCATTCACAGATTAATTACGAATAACAAAAACCAACGTTGAAAAGGATAAATAATGAACCAATTGAATTGTAATATTGTCACGATTCACAACTAGTTAAATAGATAGAAAGAGAGTACTAACAACCCTTACTGTATTGATAACCGAACTTTGGCTGTTGAGAGCAAATCAGTGGAGAAAATCTATAAAAACAAGAGTCAAGTTGTAGCAACATGAGTTGTCCATGCTAGAAACAAGTTATCGAAGGGGAAGGAGGTGAGTTACAAAGTATCTGGATAACCCTAATCTAAAAATACAATGTTCTATTTATAGTTTAAGTTAAACAGTAAATAAAATCCCGCAGAAAAGAAGTCTGTATCAAAATCCATACAAACACACGAAGTCGTGTATTTATCATATGAAGTCGTGTGTTTCTTCTGATACTTTATATCCCTTTGCGTCTAATCAACATGAGGTTATGCATGTCTCTCACGAAGAAATGTATTTCTCTTGTTTGCTTCAGCCTTTATCACACGAGTTTTGCTCCTCCACACGAAGTCGTGTTCCTCAATATGAAGTCGTGTTTATCTACATATGAAGTCGTCGTGTGTTTCTTTTGGTGTTTCTGCATCTTGAGTTTCATTACACGAGGTCGTGTTGCGGTCACATGAAGTCATGTGATTCTTCTCCCTTCTTCCAAACTCTCTTTTGAATGCCGCTTTGTATGGATTTCAGGGATCCCGGCCTAAGTCCTGTACACAAACACACAAATACATGTGAAGGCACCAACGATATAAAAGAAATAGCACAACACATATGACGAACGGAAATGTGAACTAAACATAAAAATAACACCAAATGTCACAAGCACTGAAACACTATAAAACGCACAAAAACACAACAAACACGTACGAAAACACTGCAGAACTCCACCAGATATATCGAAACCAAAGTGAAAAGATAAGGTCAAACCCGACCTCATCAACTACCCCAAACTTAAGATCTTGCTTGTCCTCAAGCAAATAATCAAAAACACAGAACATCAATATTCGTTTTCTCCTAAAAATCGAGCACTGGTTTAACTATTCCAAATTCACTAATCCTTAAGTATGCATTATAGTTCACAAAGTCATACGAAATTCATATAGACAACAACTCTAACAAGAAAACACACTTTAAAGTCTAAGCTACTCAAATTAAAAGGAACGTTTAGGATTTATATAACCGAATGTAAACCTCGTAAGTGGTCGCTCAAAAATTGCTCTCATGACTAAGTGTATCCACGAAAACACTCATATAATCATGCATATGCACATCACATGGCGAACTAATGGCAATCCTAACATAATTATTGGCAAAGAGGACAAAATCAGAGAACCTTTATGGCTTGTAATGTTAGAGGTTAAGGGTTGGGTGTGTCAAAAGTCAATTTAGGTTTACAAACCCTCTATTCAAGTTCAAAGCAGAATTTGGTTAAACACGAATATACAAGGAAGCATGAAGAAATCACAAATTCCAACATTTATCATTTATCAGCAACTAGATATAAAAACAAGAGGAATTAAAAGAGAAAAGGGAGGAAGAACCCCACACTTATATACAAAACACATCCAATATTTAGGGAAAAGAAGTGGAGAATTCTGAATCAAAATAGGTCACAAGAAACATATAGGAATGAAGGTTTCTTTATCCTTCGGGAAAATAAAATAATTTAAGCACTTAGAAACCTGAGAAGCATATGATTTTTAATATTTTGAAACCCCACCCCAAACAACAAAAGAGTAGCAGCTGATTCATACATATTCAAGTTCTGAATTCCTCATCACCCACAAGAAAATCAAGTACATAGATCCAATTCTGGGGGTACCTCAACATTGGTCCCAAACTACTTAGAAATATACCACAACGTTCGAATACAAACATGCATATCATACTAAAACTTAACAAAACATCAAAACAAAAACATAACTACAAGACAGCCAAGAACACAATAACATGCATCAACACGTAGAAAAAATCAACAGCATAAAAAAGACAAGAAAAGATAAAGAGAAAAGAGAGAGACCTTCCCCGACCCCCCTTCTTGAATTTTACTTACTCCTAAACATGCAGTGGAATAAGACAGTTAAAGAGGAAGCGGGGAAGGAAATTGTCACATCCCGACCCTAAAAACGCCAAGGGCAGGGTGCGAAAAACTCACTTCAGTGAACTGATTCACTGAAGAGGAGTCCCACAAAAGATAAGTAGAAACTTTTCCTAAACACTTAAAATCGTCTAACCTTTCAAATATAAATCAAATACTCGAAATAATAAAATGATGTTATTTAAACTTTCTTAACAAATTTACTTAAATTAAAACAATTAGGAAAAACAGAGAAATCAAAACTACTATCGACAACATCACCGGCCGCGACCAACCTCCGAGCTAACCACCTTGTCACGCTAAACCCGGGCTCCTTCCTAAAATAATTTAAAAACATTTAAAAATGTGAGATTTTGAAATCTCAGTAAGTGAATATCAACTATACAAATTAAAATATCATTAAAAACTTTAAAGAACACAAATTTCGAGTTTACAAATTTCAAAAATATAATTATAAAGTTCATTAGAACAAAACTTGTATATGGATCTGAAACTTACTTTGTTCAACAACAATTCCACAAAAACATCTCAAAGCAAAAATCAATATTCAAAAACCTAACCAATTTTTTCGAAACCAAATTTCTTATAACTCAAACCCATCCATCCTAGAACCGTCCCCCAATTAAATTTTATACGAAAACATAATAATTATAACCGAGGTACCTCATAATGCCGCCTATCAATGCATGGACTTATCCATACTTCTTCGCCCATGCAACGATAGGACTTTAAATAAAACCCTGCTTCATCGAACCCATCTAGATGGATGCTTAAGAAAAACCATACACAATTTATCTTTACCAAAATACAACCACCGGACATAAGCCCAACATATAACCTCAAGCTGAGATCTTACATCTTAATCTCATAATACATATCATAACATCACAACCAGATTAGAATTCAGTTCCAAAAGTTCAAATCCAACTCAAATATTCAAACTCACCATTCAACCTCAATACAAAAACTCTAAGATTTACAATTTAAAAATCCGTAACTTCCATAACTAAAATTCTATAAAATCATAACAATAGGATTCCTCAATTCAATTGAAATTTATATCCATAACACAACCAAAACCTTATATTCGAATATAAAACAATAAACTTTAACTTAACTTTACAATTATCAATATATATATATATACAT
>CAOJCR015506384.1:0-11157 GCA_948330485.1 Euphorbia neoarborescens
ATGTGTATTAACTATAGAAAGTTGAATAATTCCACTCGAAAAGACCATTTTCCACTACCTTTCGTTGATAAAATTTTTTAAAGGTTAGTGGAACATGAATATTTTTGTACGTGGGATGGCTTATCTGGATATATGTAAATACCAGTGGATCCTCTTGATCAAGAGAAGACCACATTCACTTACCCTTATGGTACTTTTGTATATAGATGGATTCCATTCGGGTTATGAAATGCACCCACCACCTTTCAATGATGTATGTTGGCTATTTTTAATGATATGGTTGAGGAATTCATAGAAGTATTTATGGATGATTTTCAGTGGTTGGTTCATCGTTTGAAGCATGTTTAGGTAACATAGGTCGAGTCCTTCAACATTGTAAAGAGACTCAATTGGCACTTAGTTGGGAAAAGTGTCAATTCATGGTTCAATATTGCATTGTGTTAGGGCACAAGGTGTCGGGTAATGGGAACGAGGCAGATCTGGCAAAGGTGAGGTGATAGAAAAATTACCTCCTCCGAGCTCGGTGAAACTCGTTAGGAGTTTTTTGGGACATGCTGGCTATCGAAGGTTTGTTAAAGACTTTTCAAGGATAGCTAGGCCATTGACTGAACTTTTGTTAAAAGATGTCATGTTTAATTTTACAGATGAATGTTTGCATGCATTTAAAATGTTAAAACATAAATTGATTGGGCACCAATAATGGTAAGTCCCGACTGGTCCCTCCCATTCGAACTTATTTGTGATGCTAGTGATTTAGCTGTAGAAGCATGTTTAGGTCAGTGAATGGATAAAATTTTCTTCCCCATATATTATGCTAGTAGGACTCTTAATGGACCCCAGCTAAATTACACTGTGAAAGAAAAACAGTTACTAGCTGTTGTCTTTGTATTTGAGAAATTTAGATCATATCTTGTTTTATTTAAAGTAATTGTGCATACTGACCATACTGCTCTGAGGTATTTCTAGCTAAACCGGATGTGAAGCCTAGGCTAATTCGATGGCTACTACACCTAAAAGAGTTTGATGTGGAGATCAAAGATAATGAGTGGAATATGTGGTAGCTGATCATCTATGCAGACTTTCAGTTTTTTATCAAGTAGATTCTTCTGAAAAGGATATCTGTGAAACCTTCCCTGATGAACTACTTTATGTGGTAACTTCTAGACCTTAGTTTGCAGACATATAGCAAACTTCAAATTCAGTAATACCCTTCCTTACGATTTGACTTTTTCTCAAAAGAAGAATTTTTACATGACGCTAAGTTTTACTTTTGGGATGAACTGTATTTGTTTAGGGTATGTGTTAATAATATTATTAAGAGATGTGTGTCTGAAAGTGAGGTCTCGACTGTAAATAAAATGTATCATGATAAGGAAGCATGTGGCCACTTTAGACTTAAAAATACATGTTGTAAGATTCTATCTTGTGGTTTTTACTGGCCCAGTATAAAAAAAGATGTTTTTTACTATGTTAAATGGTGTGAGGTGTATTAGAGGATGGGGAATATATCCCACAAGAAGGAAATGACCCAAAAAGACATCTTAGTGTGTGAACTCTTCGATGTGTGGGAAATAGATTTCATGGGACCCTTTTCGATGTCACATAACAACCAATTTATTCTTGTGGCAGTCGACTATATCTCTAAATGGGTCTAGGCTGTGGCATCACCCACTTATGATGCAAAAGTGGTTCTTAAGTTCTTAATGAAAAACATTTTTATGCTGTTTGGAACCCCTTGAGCTATTATAAGTGATAGAGGATCCCATTTTTGTAACAAACCATTCGAGACACTTTTACAGTGTTATGGGGTGACATATAAAGTCGCCACACCTTACCACCTCCAAACAAGTGGCCAAGTTGAGGTAAGCAATAGAGAACTTAAACATATTCTAGAGAAAACATAAGGGTCATCTGGGAAAGATTGGAGTATGAAACTAGATGATGCTTTGTGGGCTTATAAGACGGCATTTAAAATGCCGATATGTCTCCATATCGCTTAGTTTTTAGTAAAGGCCATCATTTACGTGTTGAACTTGAGCATATAGCTTATTGGTCCTTGCAGTTTCTTAACTTTGACATGCAGGCAGTTGGTCAACAGCGATAGAAATAGTTACTCGACTTGGATGAGTTTTGCCTCTCAGCTAATAAGAATGCCAAACACTACAAGGAGAGAACGAAGAGGTGGCATAACTGACAGATAGTGGACAAGATCTTTCATCCTAGTGATAGGGTGCTCTTATATAACTCACAGCTCAAGTCGTTCCCCGGGAAGCTTAAGAGTAGATAGAGGGGTCCATTTGAAGTGATACAAGCATACCCATCCAGTATGGTCATGATCGACACAACGAATGGCAATCAAATGGTCAATGGACACCGGCTAAAGCCATACTGCCATAGGATGGTTCATGAAGAGGAATAAGATGTGTTCCTATTATAAAACCGATGATGCACCGTTAAGAAAGTCGAGCTGTTTCAACTATAGACACAGCATTTTTTGTTGTATATTTTGAACGATTTTTCATTTTTCCTCTGAACTTTTGGTTTTTCTTAAGACTTTGTAGTATTTTTTCTCATTTTTCATGTCTTGTGTTTTAAATTTTTAGGTAAGAAGCATCATCTGTTGATTCAATTCAGGTTGTAAAAATGAATGAAAGAGGGGCGTCGACTAGGTTTGAAATTTTTCTAAATGTTGAGAAAAAGAGAAGTCTAGAACCATCTAAAATTAGCCTGGCACAACATGTCTGGTATAGGGCATGACGTGCCAGATATAAATATCTAGATAAGGGTGAAATTCTGGAAAAGCGTAAAAATAGCCTGTCACGATGTTCATATACAAGGCATGGCGTGACAGGAAAAAATTGGACACCGGTTGGAAGTTTGTAAAAAATGCCTTACATGACGTGCCACATAAAGGTCACAACATGTCAGGTATAAAAGCTCAAAATTTGGATTTCTTTTGGTTGGTTGTAAAAATGGCCTTACATGTCACTTATCAGGGCACGAGGTGACAGGCATAAATGCTCAAATATGGGAATTTGACTGGTTGCTAGTAGTTTTAGCTTGGCACGACATGCCACTTACAGGGTACGACGTGCTAGACACAAAAACTCAGTTTCTGCATTTTAAATGGCAGACCGTATTCAAAGATCCCTCACTTTTCCCCCAAATCAAAAAACCCTAAATCTCTCTTCTCTCATCTTCCTCACTGAAAATCTCATGAATTCCACTCTACCTCTCCTTAAATTCAATATGGTCAGATAAAAAAATGGCGGTAAGAAAGGGTTCAGTGACTAACTGAAACCCCCCTCCTCCTCCCACACCTACTGCTCCAGCAAGGATGGCTCCAACAGACTTCTCTCAAAGATTCAACTGCCTGTTCCCATTGCTCTATAATGAAGAAGGTATGAAATACAAAGAAGTCTCTAATCTTACGATTGTGCCCTTTAAATCTCTAAAGTTTACTCAACATACTGAAAATGTGGTTAGGGATGAATTTATGAGAATGATTGTTCATATGGGATGGGGGAATTTTTCCAATCACCATAACTACATGTTTAGGGAGATAGTGTTAGAGTTCCATACTAATTTGCATTCAACTATGAATGAACATACTTTAGAAAAAACTCTGCAATTTAGATTGAATGGCCATAAACAATCCCTCACCTCCACACAAATGGGAATTATAATAGGAATAATTGGAGGAGTGTTCTCTTGGCCCGAGGATAAGGGCCCTCGTTCGATTTAGGCCCAATTATGTCATGGCCCTTACAACATTAGAAATTTAAAGTCCTCAAACCTTGGCTCATCAACTTATTCCTCATGTATAAAATGATAAGTTACAACTTCAGTGGAAAGTTGGAATCGAATAAGGTGAATGAGGCCAAGATACTAATTTTTAGCAGCCTTGTATGGGGCCACAGAATTAATATGGGCCACTATTTGGTGGATGTATTCCACCTGATAGCTAAGAAGAGAACACACTGACACCTAGGCTTAAGACATATAATAACTAGGATTGTCGATCATTTTTATAGGTTGGACTGTCCTTTAGATATACCGCCCATAGAACCTCTTGGTTTGCATATGGCTAGCATCAAATATGTGGACCAATCTGTTTCTTCTATTCTAGATAAGACAAGCTCGAGAGCAAGAGGCAAGCATTCAATGGAGGTGAACGAGGAAGATAGTAAGGAGGTTGAGGATACTGATGATAGTGAGGATGAGGAAGGGGCACCACGTGCTGCATAAAAGGCTAGACCCGACTATGGGAGATCCACCTTTGAGATGTGGATGGAGGCCCACATGGACATACTAGCTAACTAGATGAGTAGTATGATACAGTGGCAGCAGGACTGGAGAGAGTGGCAATAGAGAGATAAGGACTGGAAGGCCCAGATGAACAGTAGGATGGATCATCTGGAGGATTTTATGCACCGTTACGGCCAGTGAAAGGTAACCTTTCCTACTCCGCACTTGAATCCCTTCCTTCCATTGCACTTTTAGGAATAAGTGTGATTCAAAGTGGGTGGTAGAAAGGTCCTTCTGAGCTTGTACTTTATTTTATTTTCTGTTATGTTTTCTGTTAGTTTTTTATGTTGTTGCATGTGTTTTGTGTGTTATACCATGTGGTTTGAACTATAGTTAAGCTGCCTTCGAAGTTTTGTGCTTGAACTTTTTAGTAAATAAAAGGGAATTTTGGACTTTAATATGCATGAATAGCCTGTTTTTGCTGATTGAGTCAGTCCTCAAGTATTGTATATCATATGTTGATTTGGAATATGGAATTGTATATAGTGGTTTGACCTTCGGTGCATGTTTTTATGTTTTAGACTATGACAGTGGCTAGGAACACTTGGTTGGATCACATAACCGTAAACCCATTTATATATATGTTTGCTTGAGTGATCCTACTCTTGAGCCCAAAAGACCATTTCACTTCGGTCTTATTTTTTGTGAGTTAATCATGCATTTTGTCCTAGACTATGGAACTTAGAGTATGTTAAAAGACCCATAGGATTAACTACATGTCACACACTTGCACTTTCTTAAATCCAGCAGCTAACACCCACATGCTAACTATCCTTAGATTACCCCCTTTGAGCTTAGACCGGATTTCTTAATATCCATATTACAAGGAAAAAGCCTTATCATTATAAGCACATTCCCTTCACTTTAATTAACCTTCAAACTCATCCTCTCTCCATTTCTAAGTCAAAATTAGTCAATGTGCTTTATGTTTACTTTGGGTTTAACTTTACTTGAAAACATGACTTTACATCTCATTCCAAAAATAGATGTGTTTTATTTCTAGTAGCTTAGAATCATTCTCTTTTTCATCTGAGCATGTTTTTATTCTGGGCAGACCTATAAATAATTGGCTCTAACATCTTAAAAGTCAAATTTATTACTGTAAAATTAAGTAAATCCCCTCGTTCTTCATATTCTCACCCTTCTCTTATCTTACGACTAAGAATCATTCTCTTTTTCATCCGAGTTGCATCTTTATGGTTGTGAAATACTTTGAAAAGAAAAAAAAAAGAGAAAGAAGAAAAAAAGAGATAAAAAAGAGGAAAAACTGAAAATACTTTGATATGAATTGTTACATATGCTTTATAAACTCGATAAATTGACTAATTCTTCCCTTCTATGACTTGGATAGAGAGTTGTGTACCTAAACTGACTTTTGACTACCTTACCCTTCGCCTCAAACGTTACAACCCCAAATAGTTCTCTGATTTTGCTCATTAGACAATAACTGCGCTAGGATTGTAATTAGTTCGCCATGTGACGTACATTTGCATAAGAACATTTTGAGCGACCACTTAAGAGGTTTAATATCGATTATATAAATCCTAAACATTCATCTTCGTTTGATCAGATTGGACTTAAAAGTGTGTATTTAGTAATGGTTGTTGTCTAGACGCATTTCATCTGACATTGAAGATTATGATGCATGCTTGGGGAATGGTGAATTGGCATAGTTAAACTGGTGCTGGGTTTTCAGGCAAAATTGAGTGTTGTTGTCCCAAGTTTCTGATTATTTGCTTGAGGATAAACAAGGTCTTAAGTGGGCGTAGTTGATAAGGTCATTTTAGACCTTATATTCTTGGCTATGGTTTATATCATATGGTGATACTTGTGTTGATTTTATTGTGTTTTCTTTCATATTTATAATGTTTTGTATGTTTTGTTCCTTTATCGGTTTTGGTCAGTTTTTTCTTGAATGTTGTATAATTTGACTCGATTTTGGTTACTCTCATGTTTGTATGTATTTAGACCCTTTGATATTGGTGTTTTGATGCATATTAGGTCAGAAATGAAAAGTGGAGCATGGGAGTCCGAGCAAAGAAGAGTGTAGCTGAAAAGAAGTTGGGCACGTTGTGAGCACAGGATTTTTTCCCAAGGCAATGATGAAACCGGTATTCGCCGATACTTTTCTCATTTCGATATTCACTTATGTTTATTAAAAGAAAGGCTGAGGACTCCAGTATCCACATCATGAAGACCCGAATCAAGTGATTTTTCTTTGAGTTTTGACAGACCAAACCCAACCATAGGAATGTGGGACTAACACCCATTTGGGCCTAAACCCACACACCCATGGTCCAAAAACAAAATAAATCCCCTTTTCTTTTTTATACCATAATAAAATGCTTTTTGCTTAAAAATGAAGGTTTAAAATAAATAAGAAATAAAAAGAAAAAGGGGAAGATGCTTTAAGAGACAAGATAAAGGAGGAGTTGGGACCACTGAAAGGAGGGGGGATAAACTTTTGAGAATTAGTTATAAAAGATAAGAATTTTTCATTTAGAGAACGGGGGGAATCACATTTTTGAGAGGGGGACAAAAATATTCTGATTTTGATTTTAGGGCTTTCTACTCTCCTTTACCCTGAAGTTTCCTCCATCTTCAAACTCTATTGTCATCTTCATTAATTCTTCATCTTAACCTCCATCTTAGCTTCCTCTTCTCCATTTTTCATCTTCCTTATTTCCATCTTCTTATCTCATTTCATTGAATTTGTAAGGATTTTCATTTCCTCTTTTTCATCTTTACAAAAATAGAAAAAAGAAACAAACAAAAACAAACACCAAAAGAAAAACCCATTCAAAGAAACTCAAAAAACAAAACAAAAGAAAAAAAAAGCTCAATCATACAAGAGAACAAAAGTAAGAGATTTAAGCAATAAATCGTCTTGGTTTGGAAGTCTTAGTTATCAACATCCAACTCAAAAGGAAAGTACTTAGTTCGAGATTCGTATTAAAGCAAAATCACTAGAGAGGACTTGGATTTCTAAAGCGATCAACCCGTCGATACTCGACACGGAGGTAAAAATCTGAGCCATAAATCTTGTCTTTATCATATTATCATATAGGTAGTTCATTTTTGCATGCTTAAAGTCTAGTTTGACATTTTGGTTTTGTTTGCAGTAAATAAACTAAGAACCCGACTTTTAGTCGGGAAAGTATAAACTACTCCAGAAAAAATTATTAAAGTTAATAAAAAATGACCTTTTGAGATTCCTTTGCTGTTACAAAGATCTTGTGGACAAAACCGGACAAAAATAAAATTAAATGGAAAATTCGAAATTTTTGGACCTAAGGACCTAAAAAATGTGAAACCTGGTAATAAAATGATTTTTGGACTCATAAACATGCTTAAAATTTGAATCCGAGACATCCTAGAGTAGTTTCATGTTCCCGACTAAATTTTTGGCTAATAGAATAGCAGAAATGGATAAAAAAAACAAAAAGGCTGAATTCGTGCTTCAGGGCAGACCTGAAGCACGAACGCATGCTGAACAACACGAGGTCATGCTTTTGGGTCAGTACTGAAGCACAAGCTCATACTGAACAACACGAGGTCATGCTTTTGGGTTAGTACTGAAGCACAAGCTCATACTTTTGATCTGGTCCCCCCAAATGGCCCGGGCATCCCGTTCTCGACACAGTTTTATCCTGAAACTCTTTTGTTACATTTATTTGAGTTTTCTTTCCTTTTTTCTTGGGTTTATCCTCAAACAAAAGGTTGTTTTTTTCTATAAAAAGGGGGGGCCTTTGTAAATAAAAATCCTATAATCATGCATTTGTTTTATTTATTCAAGTATTTATTCACTTGATGTGATTCCGATGAGTGCCGATAAATGTACGCGCCATAGATTTATATGTATAACCTAGATTTAAGTTTGTATTATGTGTATTTGCATCTAGAAAACCGTATTGAGAAGCCGGGTTTAGGGCCTTAACCTTGCTCAATAAAGGGAAGTATTCCCCGAATATATGACCTATAAAATTTGCATATCAATAATTAAGATCGAGCCAAAGGTTTTCAAAAATAACCATAACATCAATCTCATTCTAAACTGACAAAAATGATTTCGGGCCGTCACAAGACCATGTTTCGGTTCAAACCATTTCATCTGACTAACCGAGCTGAATCAAATGTCCCTCTAAATAAATGACCTCGAGCTCTTATTTCTCCCTATTCTTAATACATGTCCATTTCAAGCATGTTGTGTGCAATGTGTTTAAATTCAAATTAATTATGCATGTTGATAAATGTATGATGTATGCTCCCAACCCCTTTTTCGGTAAATGTACCTCTTAGTGTAGCTTGTATGATCAGGTTGTAAATAATATGTATTTTTTCACTTTCTTTATTGCTTTTGCATGTGCGATCATGCTAAATCTAAAATAAATTCAATTTAGGTGGCTTTCAAAATGAAAATAGTTTGTCTTTAAATGTCGTCGATTTTCTTAAGAGTCCTTTGGAAAAGGATGAGTACATGTCTTGTCTGAACCCGATCTCTGGATCACAATTTTGATTCGAGACTTAGAATCTAAGCAATATCGTGAATTAATTCCCAGTAGAGCTTGGAACCGGGTGGCGACTCCAAGTATCATTTTTTTAGAGATTCGAGTTTGAATTTCGTTTAAGAGGTTTTCTTACTTCAAAATTGGATTTTCAAAAATAAGTATTCCATTCATGATTTGCTTAAAGTTCTTAAGCCTGCATTTACGTGCGTGTTTCGTTTGAGAAGTTCTTCCTCCAAAAATCTTAAGGTCGCTTCTAAGGCGAAAGGTGTTTAGGAAAGAATTATCTCATTAGCTTAGGAAAATATTACTTCAAAAGGGAACAAAATCATTGATCCGTTTTCAAAAGTTCATTTCGTCTTTTTAAAAATTTATCGTCTACTCACAGTGGTAACTCTGCTAAGGAGTTCCTTTTCAAACTTTTCTTCATAAAAAAATTTTCAAACTTAAGAAATTTTTTAAAGGAATTTTGAAAAGCCATTGAAAGACTCTTTCAAAAGAAATTTAAGAAATTGACAACATTTTCAAACAAAGTATTTTTATTTGCATATCCATTCAAATGGATTCTTTATTTTTCTGTATGTACTTTGTAGTAGATAAACCATTGCATTCACCATGCTAAGACCACCATACCTACCCTGTCTATCTTAAGAAAGTGTACTTATGATCACTAGCTCATAAGGACGTCTATTGGGAAGCCATCGATAGCCACGTACCTTAATCTTCTCGTTCAAACCTATTTGCGGAGAGAAAGATGGTATATATTGTTATGGGACCCTCCTTTACTATCTGGACTTTGACCTTCCTACATATAGAAACCTTAACAACTTCCCTTAGGTTTCGAAAACATAAATAAAAATTAATCTGTTAGCTCCGCCTTTGCCAAGTCTAAATCGATGGTAAAGAAACCCCCTAAGGAATAGTAGAGACTCACCGACCTGTGTTGAAACATAGGGTCTCTCTTTTATGCTATTTGATTTTGTTTGTGTGTGTTTATATGTCCAAATGTAATATTACACACCTGTTTAGACCTAGGTCTCATTTCCATAAGATCAACACCGCTTGATCACTCATCATCATGAGTATGCATATAGGGTACTTTAGTACATTTTACATGTCTAACCCTCATCATAATTCTAGTTGAGAGCCTGTGCTGCATTATTGAGTTAGTCAACACATAACAGTCAGTCTATCATACATCACTACACGATGACATATCATGTACAAACTCCATGCCATACATTTCACATGATGACACATCACGTACAAACACTGTATCATGCATTATACATGATACCACATCATGCATCATGATGCTATGTCATGCATAATGCCATGACATGCATCATTAACATATTATGCCATGTCATGCATTTCACAATGCCATGTCATGCACAATGTCATGCCATGCATCATTAACATAGTATGCCATGCCATGCACAATGCCATGTGATGCATTTCACATGTAGCCATGTCATGCATAATGCCATGCCATGCATCATTAGCATATTATGCCATGCCATGCACAATGCTATGTCATGCATCCTATCTGATGCCATATCATGCATCACCATGTGATGCCATGTCATATATTATACATGATATCGTATCACGTATCACGATGCCATATCATACACAATGTCATGCCATGTATCATCAAAACATTATGCCATGTCATACACAAATGCCATATCATACATTATACATGATGCCATATCATGCATCTATTGGTGTGCCCTAGTCAGTAGGCATTATTTCTTTTGTATATTGTACTTTCAGTTATTTAGTTTGTATTAATATACATTAAGTGTTATGGAATAAAGGCAATAATCTATTTGATTATATCTTGTGCTAGATAACAAATAGAGAATCCAATTATAGTTAATCATAAACACTAAGTCCCAGGTTTGTTCTAGGTCATGGGAATGAATAGAACAATAAAGTCGTGCATCGGTTGATTATGAGGTAATCAAGGATGCAGGTAGATGTGGACCCCACATGGTACTGGACAGATCAACACAGGAAACACAACATGGTGAAGTTGTCATTGCCATGTTTCTTGGGTAGGGCTTGTTTATCCTTAGACCTCAGAGCATTTCATCACTGCATGGAATCTCGTACACTTTGATATACACCTAACGTATCTATAACAGGATGCAAATACGGGTATGATTGGGTGTGCCAGTGAACATGTGAGTGACAAAAATGTGTCGATGGAATTACCACTCAGCTATGACTGAGATGATATCACCTGCCACTTGATGGATTAGGACTGAGAGTGTGCGGCCGTACCCAAATGAGTTGGGTACTCATTCGCCTCGAGAGTCTAATCTAGATCAAGGAA
>CAOJCR015506708.1:0-10617 GCA_948330485.1 Euphorbia neoarborescens
GGAAATGAGTTGGGATTCGATGTTCGGAATGTTCACTTATAAAAACTCATTTTATAATTCCATAGATAGTGTTTAAAGTTATAAATTCTACGGCAACCCATCCTTCCTCATGGGATTCAATACTCGGATGTAAGAAATCCATTTTATATTACTTGAGGAGCGATTATTATGCAATTGAACTTAATGAATATGAATATTTCATGTCAATCTAAACCTTAATCGTATGCACAAAAATTCGCCCACCAACCACCTCTAAATAAGGAAATACGGCTAGAAAGCATAACTGGACCTAGAGTCGCTAATTTCGGCTGTTTTATTTGCATAATTAGGGTTTGATAATTTCTGCATGGTTTGACCCTTCTTTGATTGAATAAGGCCTTCCTCATTTTGATTCATAGATCAGACAAGCTGCCTACATTGTGATTTTAGTTCCAGTACAAATAAAGTTTGAACATTAGGTTAATTTAATTTAGGGTAATTTTAGATTTAATTTCAGTTTTTATCACTTTTAGATTATGCTTAAACACGTTAAGAAGCCTTAGAGTTTGGTGATTGTAGGGTACTTTCATGTGGGATCGATACCTAGACCTTTAGACTAGATTTTTATTACTTAACAATGACAGGGTTCACTGCCCTAGAGTTTAGTGATCAGAGCAGATTTTCAATGCTACAGTTGACATCTATTAGTACCTCACTCTGTGATAAAGGCTGTTTTGGCCTTGTCCTTTTCATTCATCATAATTTGATAATAGCCCGAGTAACCATCAGCAAAAGAGAAAATTATAGCTGCAGCTGCACTGTCTACTAGCACGTCAATGTGAGGCAAAAGGAATTCATCTTTAGGAGATACTTTATTCAAATCTCTAAAACCTACACACACCCTTACATTTCAATACTTCTTGGAGAACGGTACCATATTTGCCAACCATTTAGGGTATTCTACCACTTCCAAAAACCCAGCTTTCAACTGCTTTCGAATTTCTTCCTTTACTTTCTCAACCCATTCAAGTCTCGGTCTTTGCAACTTCTGCTCTACTGGGGTGACTTTAGGATCAGTCGGGATTCTATGTTCTACTATATATCGATCCACACCAAGCATATCTGCGTAGGACCAACCGAAGGCTTTAACAGGCTTCTTTAAGACTTGGACGATGTTGGTTCTTTCTTCAGAGGCTAGGCCTTGTGAGACACACATTTTTACGGTTATCTTCTGTTCCTAAATTTATTTCACATAAAGGAATGTCATGAATGATAAAAACATACAATGAATGCTCATATGCATATGCAATGCCATCACGAAAAATAACAAACGCGTAAGAAAACTTGAATTTCTTATTATTAAAAGCCTTATCGACAACCTTGTCCAAATTGAAAATTGTATCAATGTCGATTACATAAGTATTTTCTTCCTCCACAGGTGGAGGGTCTTGTGTTCCTATGATCTCAGCTTCTGTTTGAAGGCTTGCAACATCTCTGTAGCTTTTCTTTTCACTTTATTCACTGCCTCTTCTTTGGATTGGATCTTCATCACCTCAAGAGCTTGTAAGGCTTCCTCCAAAGCAGCATCAAACTTCTTCTCAATATCTATAGTTACCTCTTCAACTGTTTCTTCTTTGGTTTCTTCTTAGAGCTTGATCTTGTTTGTTCCAAAAACATTCTTGTGAGCACTGAAGTCCACCACATCATTGAAAATCTCAAATCTCGGGACCCTCCATTCTCCACAATCCACTATCTCTTTTTGCCCATTGTAGATCTCCCCTTGGGCTCTTCTGAAGATGGAGGCTATATCTTTTCCTTTCGATTTTCCCTCATTAGCTTGTACTCCTTCAAATCCTATGCCTCGAGCTTTTTTCTACACAGGACAAGAAATAGGTTCAGAAATACCTTCTTGTCTCTTGTCGAGTCCCTTGCCTTCCATATAATTATGTTTAGCCATTTATTATTGTACCCAATTTAGACCAATAAACTTTTCTTTATTTTAAATCAAGGATTTTTGAAAGCCATTTACGAGTATTTCTACAACGGTTGCTACCGCAACAGAAGATTCATTAGCTTGGATGGTGAAGATTTTATCCCCCACCAATAGCTTAACCTTCTGATGTAGAGTTGACCACACTCCTCCGAACTTGTGGAACCTTAGCTGACCAAGAGCAATGGCAATGTGACAGGAATGTCAATGACAGTGAAAAGAACCATTGACTTCATTCCTTGGACATCCACCTCCCCTTCAAAGGTTCCTACCACTGACCTTTTACTGTCATTATAAGCCTTTATGATAGTGGTAGGCCTTTGCGAGGCTACAGTATCTAGACCCAAATAGGGTAAAACTATTAATAGACTGATGTTCAGGGCTAATCTATCATCCACCATGACACAGGGCATCACTTGATCTATAATTTGAACATTTAAGAACCGAGCTTTGTTGTGTCTATTTCCTTCAGGTGGCAAATTGTCATCACTAAAAGTGATCACGGGCTTTCTTCTGACTTCTTTATTGATAGCTCTACCAATAAATTACATATCTCTTCAGTAGTAGCCATTTCATCGATCTCTATTTCTATCAACCTTCTCACCAGTGCCTCTCTATGACTTTGGGATTCTAGCAACAATTTCCATATGTTGAGTTTGGCAATTATGTTCTTCATTTGCTCAACAACTGAATCTTCTACCTTCGGGGCCTTAGGCAATGTGGGCATTGCTTGATTAGGAGGTACCACATTGTGCATAGGGCTTTTTAGTTGGTAGATTCGCCCACTTCTGGTGAAATTGTTTACCATGACCATAGGACATTTGGATGGCTTCTCAACTGCTGCAAACTCATCTTCCTCTTCAATTTCGATATTGTCTAAACAAAATGGTGCTCGCCCTTTGGCCGCAAGTGCCACCTTCTTTCTTTTCTTCTTCAAGCGCCATCAATTTCATGGCATCCACTTCACTAACCATTGGATTAGCCTTCAAAATCTATGAAAAAACAAAATTACTTGGTACACCAGACTATACCATATTCATCCCTCCTTTGAATCTTGGTACAGGGTTATTCTGATCACTTAGTTTTGTCGGTGTTAGCTCTGCCTACTTCCCTTCCATCGCTTGCTTCTAAATTGCCTTGTGTAGGCCGACGTACTCATTGGTTTTTTGAGTGGGGGACACATGGAAAGTGCAATTCCCTGCTTCCTCTTCAACTGTAGGGGGTTTGTATGGTTTGACAGCATCAGGTATCCCAATTGAGCAACACTTGAGGAATATTCTACCTAGAGATTCTTCCTACAGGCTCACAAATGCTTCTCTTGTAGCCACATTGTCAATGGCTGCTACATTAGGACCAGACTGCTTAGTGGATTGGAAGGAAGCTGTTGGGCAATCAGACCCTCCTGGCTTGTATGCGAAGCTAGACCTACTTTTAAAAGTGAATGAGCCTTGGGGATTTAGAAGCTAATACTTCTCAACTGTCTTAGCTATCTCCAACATTTCTATAAAAGCATGGAATATCTTGTATTAAATCTCTTTCTTATAGGCCTCAAGACTTTCATCTACTAGCTTCACAATAAATTCGAGCGCAGTAGATTTTACCACTAAACCATTCATTACCTTTATCCACCTCTCATAGTAATACTAGAAGTGCTCGCCCGCCATCTGCCTGACTGCCTCTAAATCTTGTAATGTGGTCTTGAACTCCACATTGTTGTAAGCATAATTCCTCACAAATACTAGATAGATCTTCTAGATCTTTCTTTATTGCGTCAGTTTGTACCAGCTAGTAGCTTCCCCTTCAAGAGTACTGGGGAAAAGAATGGCTATTTAGCTTTGGTTCAAACCCATCATAGTCAGCATAGTCACGAATTGATTTATATGAGAGGCAGGGCAGCCTTTCCATCTATATACCTGGAATTTTAGCATGGAGAAACCTAGAGGGAACCTCTCTAATCCTCCAGTAGCAAACTCCCTCGACTTTGCATTACTCAGCTCTTTTACATGAATCAGATCTGCTATCTTATTCTAGATTATTCATTGATTTGAGCCCGTAGCTTACTGATCTCCAACTCTTGCTCTTTCACAATTGGGCCAACTAATAAGGTCATCTTCTACCTTATATTCTAGGCATTATGGAACCTTATTGATGAATGATTTGATTGATATTTGGCATTTTTGTGCTGCATTTCATGCATTGTTCTGTCTTGTTGTGTTTTGAGTCTGTGTATATTTTTCCTGTCTTTTTTATGCGTTATTTCTGTTTGTTTTGGTCTGAGGTCATTGAGACTGAGGATGTGTATAATTTGACCTGTTTCTTGAGCTTGGTAGTGTAGGGGTTGAGACCTAAGACAAGGAAAAGAAGGAACGGGATGATGCAGTCTTATTGTAGAGAAGAAAGAGTACAGATCTTTGGACCAGATTTCGAGGCAGATAGAGGCAGATTTTTGAAGATATGCATAAAAGAGAAGATAAAGTACGTGCTACGAGTTTTCCAATGGGTCTGAGATCGTAGAAATTTAAGGTCGAACTTGAAAGATATACAGATGTGAAGTTGCTAAGGAAGAAATGCCATGAACTCAGCGTGTTAACTGAAGATGGAAGAACTCGGCGTGTTACATCCCACAACTCGGCGTGTTGTAGTGTAAATCAGAATGTTCAAAGAAAGAAATGAAAAAACATCGTGTTAGCCTCAGAACTCGACTAGTTCGATTGTGATTGAAGAAGCCCAAGTTGACAAAATGAAACACACCGGCGAGTTGCAAGAACTCAGTGTGTTTCATTACAGTAGAATCTATAAACTTGGCATGTTTTGGCTACCACTCGGCGACTTTTATGATTTTACATGGGACGAATTTTATTTTTATTATTATTCGTTTGCAAACATATATAAGGATTATTTAGACTGTTTTAAGGTTTATCATTCAATCAATTCTTGTACCGATAACTTGACAAAGTTTTAGGGTTTATATTTCGAATTTTAATTTCTTCAATAAAGGTTGACGTGTTATATACAGAATCTTCCCCATTTGTGATTCGTGAGTTCTTAATTGAATTTCGACATTTTTATAGCGGTTCTCCTTTAGCGTTTTCAAATCGTTAAGATTCAGTTAATTCGAATTGGGAATAAGTGTTACTTCTCTCTTTTCTTATTAATTTGATGTGATCTTACAACATGTTAAATGCTGATTGATCCATTAACTCACTCCATCTCAATTTTGCTAAATTGGGTTTTGATTTGCATGTTTATTGTTATTTCTCTTATGTGTTTGATTTTGCAATTTTTGAACTAGTCTTATAAAGTCGCAATTTCACCGATTTCATATTCGTAATCCTACCTAGATTAAAACCTAAGCAACCATTGGAATTGATAACTCCGTGGAACTTATAGGTTCTTATTTTCTGATTTCTACAGCTAGACTGCCTCTAAATAATGAAATACAACTAGAAAGCATAATAGAACCTAGAGTCGCTAGTTTAAGTTGTTTAATCGGCATATTTAGGGTTTATTAATTTTTTCATATTGGACCTTAGTTTGACCTAATTGAGCCATCCCTATTAGTATACATAGATCGGACACGCCACCAGCATTGTGATTTTGATTCTGTTATAAATAAAGATTGTTTGAAGATCACTCTTAATTTAGGTTTTAATTTTTTGCATTTTAATTTTTTGTTTTTTTATTCACCTTATTTGTTCGTTCAGACACGTTAGGAAGCCCAGTAGTTCGGTGCTTGTGGATACTTTCCTGTGGATTGACACCTGGATTTACCAGTTTTATTACTTAATAGTGACAGGGTACACTGCCCTTTAGTGAGCGGTTTGGTAAGTAGTTTTCAACTACCGCCAAACACGTGTCTAGTTTTTGGCACCATTATCGGGATGAGTAATTTTCTGCGATATTGAACCAATGGTCGAATTTCTGATTTGAGCATTGTATTGTTTTAATTTATTTCCATTTTTAATTTTTTATTGTTGTCATATTAAATAATCACCTCTATTTTGTTTCTTCGGTTTATGCGCACATGCTACACTAATCCTTTGTTCTTCAATCCAGAAATTGAAGGTACTTTTCATAGGAACTGAATAGTAAGAAGGAATTTGAACGTAGTCGTGGAAGAAGCATATTTGAGAGCTGAGGTGGAACATTTAAGGCATGAAAGGGAGCAATTTAAAGCTGAACATGCTTCGAGAGATGCACAAGAAGCTGAGTTGATGCAAAGGCTTAAACACAAGATGAGGGAGCAGTACAACAGACAGCCCATCAGAGATGACAGGGCTATAGTCGACTTGATAGCCCCTCATAGACCCAGGAATAGAGCTTGAGTCGTAATACTAGCCATTACTGCTAACAACTTTGAGCTGAAAACAAGTATGATCCAGTTGGTGCAAAACAATGGCCAGTTCAATGAAGGCATTGCAAAACCCGAAAGACCACTTAAATTAGTTCTTAATGGTGGCTGACACTGTCAAGATGAATGGAGTGCCTCAAGATGTTACCAGATTGAAGTTGTTTCCATTCTCTCTAAATAGAGGAGATATAGAATGGTATGAATCACTTCCACCCGGAACTGTATCATAGTGGGACCAGATGGAGGATCAATTCTTGTCCTATTATTTTCCTCCCAAGACTATTCAGCTAAAAAATGAGATCAATGCTTTCCATCAGTTTGAGACAGAACCTATGAATTAAGCTTGGTCTCGATTTCAAAGGATTCTCCAGAATTTCCCCCACTACAATATACCTCATTTTGATCAGGTTAGTATTTTTTATCATGGTTTGACTCCTGCTAACCATGCCCAAGTTGATTCTTTTGCAGGGTGAGATATCTTTCAGATATCAACATCTCGGGCTGAAGAGTTGATTAAAAGACTAGCAAGGAAAAGTACAATATGGATAGAGAACGCATCAAACTGAAGGGATGTTCATATGGCTCTAGCAGGACAACACAATCCTTCTATGGATGATATGAGCCGAAAGACGAATATGATGATGGCTAAGCTGAACTCGCTCGAGTTACAAAGGCCTGTGATATGTGTGACTTGTAGAGGTGATCATCCTAATCAATAATTCCAAAAAGGAGATCCGTTTACCCAAAAAGGTGAGAATGCGAATTATATGGGAGGTCCAAACAGGTATAATAATTCTAACTTTCACTCTAATTCGTATAATTTAAATTCCAACAATTCTAATGACGTTCCAACAATTCTAATGACGGAAGAAGGTATAAACACCCTAATATGTCTTATGGTAGCAATCAATATGTGTTGAAACCCTCTTCTGAGTTTTACAATGAGCACCAAAATCAGGGGTTAGGTAAGGCCCCGACACTTCAATATGAACAACCACTAGAATTTCCTGCTCCTCCTCCAAAACCAGATGAAGGTGTTATGTCTTTGTTAAAGGATATTTCATCTAAGCTTTCAGAGACTACAACTAGATTGGCAGATAACAAGGCATTTTATATAGATTTGAGTAATCAGGTTGCTCAGATGAGTAGGGAAAGGCAAGAGAGGCCTGCCTGCAGTCTTCCTAGTACTATCAAATAGAACCCTAATCAAAACTGTAGGGAGACAGCTAAAGCAATTTTATTGAGAAGTGCAATTCTGAGGCCAAGGGTCAACCTCCATCTCTATAGGTAAGTAGTGAGTCAGGAGAGGTAAGCAACCCTGAATCCAACTCTGAACACTCTTTAAATGTGCCTATTTCTGATGTTGATAAAAATGAGAGTGCTTCGGATCCAGTTAGGACTTACACTCCTAAGTTGCCTTTTATACAAAGGTTAAAGAAAGATAAACTAGATCAAAAGTATTCTATGTTTCTTGATGTGTATAAGAAAGTGGAATTTAATTTACCTTTGATTGAGGCTTTAGAAGAAATAACCACTTATGTAATATTCTTTGAGGCACTACTTGCAGGTAAAAGGAAATTGGGTGCAAATAAGGTGGTGGCACTCATGGAAGAGTGCTTTGCTATTATCAGTAACAAGCTTCCATCGAAGCTAAAGGATATGGGGAGTTTTAGTATTCCATATCAAGTAGAGTTTAAAGATTGCAAATGCCCTATGTGATTTGGGAGCCAGCATCAATTTGATACCCTTTTCAATATTTTAGAAGCTTGGATTGGGAGATCCGAAGCCCACTAATATGACTTTGCAGCTGGCTGATCGCTCTATTACGAGACCACAAGGAGCTGTGGAAGATGTGTTGGTAAAGGTAGATAAATTTATATTTCCAGCTGATTCTGTGGTTTTAGATATGGAAAAAGATAATGTGGTTTCGATTCTTCTCGAGCAACCATTTTTTGCCACCGGTAGCACTTTGATTGATGTCCAAGAAGCTAAGTTGATCTTGAGATTACAAAATGAGGAGGTAACTTTTAATGTATACAGTTCTATGAAATATCCATTAGATAGGGAGGATTGTAATTATGTTTCCATTTCTGAACTTACTGATATATGTGTTCAAGAGCATTTATGTAGTGAACAGGATAGTAAATTGGAGGACAACAGCGAGAATAAAAAGGAATGATCAGAAGCAGCAGGACGAGAGGATGCAGATTGCAGTTGGATAAGGGGTAGGTTTGACAGGCTGGATCGTGAGGGCAAATCGGTGCTCAATCATCCTTGGGGGAATCACCATCTTTAGAGCTGAAGCAACTACCCAAAAATTTAAAATATCTATTTCTCCAACCTATGAACGATTTACCTGTTGTTATTTCTTCTTTGTTGACAGGTGAGCAAGAAAGGGAGTTAGTAGGGGTACTTAAGAAGCATAAAGAAGCTTTTGGTTGGTCCATTCATGACATTAAGGGGATAAGCCCGACTTTTTACACACACCGCATTTATATAGAGGAGGAGATCAGTCCATGTGTGCAACCTCAACGGTGGATCAATCCTAACATGAAGGAAGTGGTGAAGGCGGAGGTAATCAAGCTTCTGGATGCAGGTATTATTTATCCTATTTCTGATAGCCAATGGGTAAATCCAGTGCATTGTGTTCCTAAAAATGGTGGTATTATAGTGATGGAAAATGAAAAGAGGGAATTAGTTCCCACCAGAACGGTAAACGGGTAGCGTATGTATATTGATTATAGAAAATTGAATAATACTAAATACCACTTTCAATTACCATTTATCGATCAAATGTTAGAAAGGATGGTTGGCCATGATTAATTTTACACGTTAGATTGGGCTATCTGATTATATGCAGATTCCTGTAGACCCTCTTGATCAAAAGAAAACCACTTTTACATGTCCATACGGGACATTTGCATATAGGCAGATGCCTTTCAATTTATGTAATGCGCCAGCCACCTTCTAAAGATGCATGCTTACAATTTTCTATGATATGATAGAAGATTTTACGGAAGTGTTCATGGATGACTTTTCAGTAGTAGGTAAAAATTTCAATTCTTATCTTGATAATTTAGATTTGGTGCTTCAACATTGTGAAGACACCAATTTGGCAGTTAGTTGGGCAAAGTGTCAATTCATGGTGCGTAAATGTATTGTACTTGGTTCGGGACTCCTAGAGCTATCATAAGTGATGGGGGATCCCACTTTTGTAATAAACCGTTTGATACCCTATTGTGTAGGTATGGTGCCAACCATAAGGTAGCTACATCCTATCACCCTCAAACTAGTGGGAAAGTTGAGGTGACAAATAGGGAGATAAAACGGATCAAAGAAAAGACGGTCAATTCATCGAGAAAGGATTAGAGCCTTAAGTTAAATGATGTATTGTGGGCCTATAGGATAGCCTACAAAACGCCTATAGGAATGTCCCCATATCGTCTTGTTCTTGGTAAGGCATGTCATTTACCTGTATAATTAGAACAGAAAGTGTTTTGGGCTTTGCAATTTTTGAATTTTTATGTTAAGGCTACAGAAGATCTTCGACTTAGACAGTTGAATGAGTTCGACGAGCTTTGTCTTACCTTATATGAGAATGCAAGGATCTATAAGGATAAGACAAAGAAATGGCATGACCAACGTATTATGGAGAAAAACTTTAACCCTAGAGATTCTATTTTTTATTAATTCTAGGTTGAAGCTTTATCTAGGAAAATTAAGAAGTTGATAGATGGGTCCATTTCAGGTTCGTAAGGTATACCCATCTGGGATGGTGGAGATCGAGACACCGAAGGGGATATAAAAGGTAAATAGACACCAGTTGAAGTAATACTTTCGTGGAGTCGAGTTCAGAGAAAAGGAGGTGACTCATCTCCAAGATGCATAAAGATCGAGGAAAGTCAATCTATTCTAACTCTAAACACAGCATGTGGTATTCTGTACATTTGGTTTTCTATTTAATTTTACGCTTTTCCTTCTGTGTTTTAGTATTTTAGTATGCGTCGTAAGTCAACAACGTCCAAGGTACGACTCGGTAAGAAGAAAGCTAAGGAAAAAATGAAGGCATTGAGGAATAGTGGAAAATTCACCATTTTTTCAGGTAACACGCAGAGTTCCAAAAGAAACACGCTGAGTTCTGGAAGCTCAACGTGTTCTATAAACATGCCGACATGTTTAGCTACTGGAACTCAAGGCTCAAATTGGCAAAATCAAAATAAGACTTGTTGACACTAAACACGACGAGTTCTAGAGGCAAAACACGTCGTGTTCTAGAAATACGTTGACATGTTTAGCC
>CAOJCR015511003.1:0-11724 GCA_948330485.1 Euphorbia neoarborescens
CTCATATAAAAATAATTTTGACTTTGAATTTAGAAAATTAGCCTGGCCTAATCTATTATTTTAACTCGATCCGATTAATGTGAAAAAATTATTTTAACTCAGATTTTCAAAATTTTTGTACGGATCATTTATTTCTAGAGCTTCTCATTGGAATCATTCAAAGAACACATAAGCATACAACAGGTTGGCAAATGTCGGTTCATCATAGACATTGGGAAAAATCTTGATGCTCACACCGGTGGTCCAATTCGCAAGACACATTTTAATTGATTGTTTGAAGTTATTATGCTAATGAATCTTGATGACGATAACGTGAGAAACGTCAACTTCTTAATTTGTTGTCTGTGAAACAATATTGCTATAAAATGTGTTTATAATTTCTTTCACTAAATTGTAAAATTGACAATCCATTTCTCAACCATTCTCGCTCTATATTAATTGCAATCCATTTCTCAATCTCGCTTCGCACATTTAATACTGTAAAATTTATTTATAATTTATTTCACTAAACTGTAAAATTTTATAAAAGCCCGAGCCCAAACCGATAAATTTTTTTCTAGGCTTGGGCTTAAGATTTTTAGGTAAAAGCCCGACAGATCCGACCCAGCCCATGAATAGGTCTAATCTTATGTGTCTTGATAGCATGTTATTATAGCATTTACTTTGGATAAAATATGCTTAAATTGGATTATTAAACACACTCTTTTGGGCTATTTTACTTGTTTTTTAATTATCACATCTTATAGAAGATATGAAAGAAATGGAGAGATTTAATTGTCAATTGGAGAAAAGATAGAGCGGTTTTCAAATTATGTGGAAGATGCAATTCAAAATTTATTAGCCTTGGGCAAGGATAAGAGTTGCGGCAGAACTAAAATAGGAAAGAGCGGCAGAATTGTTTGGCCTTTTAGAGTTAATTAAAGCTGTGTGTTTTTCTTTGTTTCTAATTTAGTGTATTTACTTTAATTGGGATATTATTAGGAGTCCTAGTTATTTTAGTGAGATCGGGCAAACATTTTTCGAGGAGCGGGAATATGGTTTAATTTGAAAAAAATGCATTTTATCATTGCTTTTCAAAAGTGCACCTTTTGGATTTTTGTTTTCTTTAAAAAACATATTTTAAGATTAAAAGGTGCATTTGGAGTCGCCAACCGTTTAATAGCTTATGCCAGGAAATTTTTACGGCCTTTTAGGGCATTGCTATTAGCGGATGTGCAATTCAAAACTACCACTTCAGAGATGGTTTCTGACAAAGTCACCATATATCAATTTCTTCAAATGCTGATCATTAAATTTTAAGGAATTTAAATATGAAGAAGACAAACACCACTTTAAAACAGTTAGTCAGATGTGAACGTACATGCAGAAAGTTGTAAACAAATATGAAAAATTAAAATAATTATACACCCTAATCGAATGAATAAATCATAGCTAGGGGAATGTACAACAAAATCAAAAGGAGAAAAGGGATACAAATGTGTAAAATATATTTGTCTAATAAAGTGGAAAGGACCTAAGCATACACATAGGGAAAACAGTAAATTCCTTAAGCATGCAAAAAACAGGTTAGTTAAATATGTAGGACTCAAACAGATCGAGACTCGCATTTATAAGAATTAGGAAGCAAGATAGCTCGGGATCATGCATAATAGGGGCCGATTGGTTTGATCTGATAGGTTAGACCAAGCCGATTTGGGTCGACTAGTAGACTTGGGCCAAAACCAAAAGTAGATTTTTTCCAATTTAATGTATATGCACTGATGATGTTATTTTTTAAAACATCGACTCATTTTTAGTTAATTTAACACATGCAAAAATCTAAGTCAACTTTCGAGAAAAATGCAATTTTTTTATAAAAAACGCACATTTTTTCCATCATAGAGGTTTTAACGGCTCTAGCCGGCTTTGTGGCTCAGTTTTCTAAATTCCCATGCATATTTAAGTTAAGAATATACTGAAATAAATAAAAATCTAAAACAGACAAAAATCGTATCAAAAAGAAATTTCGACGCGTCGGCCTGCATGCTGCCTGTAGATACTCGAATTCTACCAGCGATGTAGCCTACTAAATCTCAAGTTCTTTAGTCGGTGCTTCCTGAACAACCTCCAATTATGTTGGGGTTGATCTGTGCCGCTAACCACCACTTAGGGCACGCTGTGCCATCCTGCAAGCGCAGGTCGGCCACCGGAGACCCAAAAAATTCTGAAAATAAGGATTTCTCTGAAATTCAATTTTAAACATTTTTTATAATTAGAGTCGGGTCTGATTCTGAATTTTTAGCCGTGTTTTTACAGTTTAAAGTCTAGGGATAAAATTGCTAAAAGTCCGGTTTAGTCCTTTCATGGGTCAAATCAAGTCCAAATTGTCCCAAATTTCATTCAGTAGCATAGGTACATGTCCATAACAATTCCATATAAAAACTCTAGCAAAAATCAGTTGTTAAGTTAAAGTTTTTCCAACCGGCAACCAAAATAAATAATTTAAAGCAGGAGTTAAGGATCTTATAGATACCTTCAAATGTAGAATCTATGTTGATTTGGGTAGGAAAAACTGTAGATCCACCCAATAAACTGAAAAACTGAGTAAACAAAGAAAAAGCTCCAAAACTCCAAATTTTATGCAGCAAAATAAGATTTTAAGCACATAACCAAAAATCTTATGAAGAGAGGAGTATTTGGTATTTTTTTTTTGGCTAAAAAATGGTCGAAAGTGGGTTGGCTGGAGCTTCTAAGGCGCGGTGGAGGGTGGTCAAAAATTGTTTTTTTCTCTCTCAAAGTGGGCTATTTCTCTCACTTCAATGACAAAAAATGTGTACAACATGTAATTGAGGTGTTTTTTTCTCTCTATAAAACCTATCCAGAAAGATGCAAAATGAAAATTTAAGGGCAGTTCTCAAATTTAGCATCTTAAAAATTAAGCTTTTATATGGTTTAAAAATAGTGAAAACCCCATTTTACCCTCCCATTGAGGAAGGGTGGTATCCTTAAGGGCAGAAACATGTCTAACCCAAGTAGGACATGTGTTGCCCTAGTGCTGACTCAGTAAAAGCTGCTGAGTCATCACAAAATTCGATTTTCGGCGACCGATTTGTGACCCGACTATCCAATTTTTTGAAAATGGATTTTCACTTCGAAATGATCTCGAGAAAAAAATTTCATAAGTTAGCTATCAAAATGAGGTCATTTTAGCCACAAAACATCGTTTTGGCCTCTCATTCGACAATTTTCAATTTTTAGGGACTAAAAGTACAAAAAAAATGTATAGAGCTCCGATTGATTCCAAACTTTACTCGATAGGTCCCCATATTCTTGGGATCTTAAATATATACTAAATTTTAAAACCAAGATGTTTAAAGACCTCAATTAACAGTCGTTCTGATCTGTTCGGTTTCGATTCGATTTTCGATTGTTCGACAGATCTTCAAGATTTTTCACCTGTAACATATAAGATATCATCCGAATAGGAATTAACTCATCATCGAGCCTAACGGAGACTCCTTATCACATTTAGGATTTTTTACTTCTGATAAAAACCTCATTTTTAGAGTTTTAATTAATTTTTAAGCTGAAAATTTTGGAACGATTGTAATCAGATTTTTACTTCATCAATTAAATTTCCACCAACAATATTACATGTATTTTTATTAATCTATGAGTAGCTAAACTTCTCTTTTTCGGATAAGTGATTATTTGACAGTGACTTTTCTTCAGTATTGTGAGATCCTTGCACTTTAATTTTTCGATTTGATATACCGTTAATTTATTCATGGTGATTTAATTTCAATTGTTAGTTATTGTTTGAATGATGTGTCTAGTTATTCATAAAATTAATTAACAAAAATCTGATTTGATAAAATTATTCATTTACTTAATTGAATTAATCCATTGCATTTTGAAGTTAATTACTATCTAAAATATTTGGATTATTTTTACTGTGACATTAATATAGAGATTATAAGATTTATAATATTGAATGAATAAATAATTTGGTTCCTGAATCGATATTGCTAAGAATCAGTTTGCTAAGATTAGGTTCTTCTAGCTCATAAAGCTATTGATCGGTTGAATCTCTGGCTAAGGCGAGGTTCTCCGTCAATTAGGAATTAGTTATGGTCTCACTTAGCTAATTTGTTACTAAGGAAGAATATACCAAACTAAGCTACTATAATTGCTTAGGGACAATTATTTTCTATCAATGATTAATACTGAAAGAATTGTCTATCTATGAATCCCTTAGTCGAAATTTCCTTTTGATTGATATTTAATTTATTTTAATTGCCAATTTTTATTTTTTTTCTTAAAATTTGTCATAATTTGTTATAATCAGTAAGTGAATTTAAGAGCCTTCCATTTCTCTGGCCCGCTCTTTTCTTACGTTTTCGCAAAGATGAAGGTTGCATGAAATAAATAGACTGCATAACAAGAAAGCAAAGAGAAAAGAGAGACATCAATAGGAAAAAGGGCAAAATGTAAAGTCTAGGCAAAATTTCAGAAAGGCATTAATTGTAGTTTCAAATTTAGGACCACCTATCACATAATCGTAGGACACATCTCCTGCCATAATTATGGACTCTGCAACACGCTTTGTGTGGCCTCACAGATTGCAACTGTCACTGACATATAAAGGACACTCGGTATGCATCTATACGCATAAGTGTACCTTTATTATTACGCATGCAACATCTATTGTCCATATTTAACAGCGTCATTAAAGGCATATTAAATACTGTTGTAACAATGCACGCCAAATCCTCAAGAATTTGAACAATTTTTAAGAAGGGACTCTTGATAACACCCAAATACACATGGTTCACCAGAATCAGGTGACGAATGTGGCTCACTAGAATTAAGTGACAGATGGTCTGCCACTCCGAACGATCAAATTCGGAGTGGCAGGTGATCAGCCATGATGGATGACCAAGTATGGATGCAAGGTATCCATGCTGGATGGCAAAGATTGGATGCTGGGTAGCTAAATCGGATGACCAAGTCTAGATGCTTGGTAGCAAACATAACTCACCAGAGTCAAGTGACGGATGACCAAGTCTGGAGTGGTGGATGACCGTTCGTTCTATATAACTGAGCTCGGGTGTTGCGGGTGATCAGTGGATGACCATTTGTTCTATATAACCGAGCTCGGGTGCTACAAGTGATCGGTTGCCACTCGGTCTTATTAGTGCAAAGTGGTTAAGCGCTACGGTTGGAGGCATCCAGATACAACCAACAAAGCGAGACTGATGCAATTAATGCTATATTCAGGTGAATTTAATGATGCATTTAATATCAGATTCTAATACGGTTAGGTGACACATAAGAGAAAGAGATAAAAGTCAAACAAATCAAGATTATGTCAGATTCACAAACGGCAAAAAGATAAAAAAAATGACTAAAATGACTAAATAAATCACATCATGAAGGCTACTATCATCATGACTCCAAAAAAAAGGAAAGGAGACTTGTCCCAGCTATATATAAAGGAACAGAATAAAGGTAAAATCTTAAGTTAACATTCTCTACGCACCTTACTTTCTCTCTCAGTTTCTGACTTAAATATCAAAGTGAAATTATTTAGCAATCTAAATTTTGCACGAAATTCTAGTTATCAGCACATTTTGGAGCAGATCTCAATCATTAGCAAACTCCACAAGCTATCATCCACTAATTTTTGCTATGATATATGGATTCTTAGTTACATACTAGGTTGGAATATTTCTTTTTATTTTTTATGGATTTAGTCATTGGGTGACTTTAGCTAGTTAGAGCGGTAAGACACTTTTTTCTATTTTAATGTTTTTTTTATCTAATTAAAATATATATAATCTATGTGTAAAATTTTGATTTGCTTAAATAAATGGCTTTTTGTCACGTGTAAATGCATGTAATATGCATCCTAATACTCATTTATGGATTGTGTATAGAGGTGGTAATTAGTTTATATTTTTTAAATCTCAGGGGTAATTGGTTTTATTCGAAGTTGATATTTATATAAATATTGATGCATGATAATGACACTATCAATTGTGCATTGACAACACACATACAATTTAGTTGTATATAATGATGCATGATAATGGCAATATCAATCACATATCCGGTTTTAATTATATCCATCTGTTAAGTGATGGTTATCCGATATTAGTCATTGCAACATAATTAGTCAAGACTTGTTAAATAAATTTAACGCTCACTGACATGATATAATCCAAATCTTTAGCCCTCCGATACAATCCGTTCCAAGGGTTACTAAATCAAATATCGGTCCATATTTAATTAACTATATCAACGATATAAAATTAAATATGCATGCCACATAAATAAAACATATTTTACACACAATTAAATTAATCAAATTAATTAATTTGTGTAATGGACCAATCCAATTAAATTAACCCGTAAAATTTCAAAACGAGGTTGGACCGAAATACTGCGGATTTACATCCCAAGCTGCCACCGCAAAGGTAACCTGCAACTTTCTTACACATTAATTTATTATTGTCTTAAGATTGTTAGAATCTGCATATACAAGAAGACAACATTAAAATAATAATATACAGAAAATATTATTATTTCCGTACTCAGCTGGATTACAATGAAAAAAATTGCAGATATTAATTTTGTAGAAAAAATAAAATAACAAAGAAACAAAAAATAAAACCTTAATCGAGATTGATACCGTAAATAATTGTTTTTGTCGAGGCCTATTGGACAGTCTCCTTAAGACAATAATTCCGGCTGAATTTTGTCTCCTAGGATACAATGACAAACGTTAGCAAACTCTCAACTGTGTGCTTAAACTTTTCACCGGACTTGAAGAACACAAAGGATAGAGATTCAAAATTTCTAGAACGTATTTCTAATTTTGAAAACTCATATAAAACTTTTTTTCAAATTGTAAGAAATATGTGAAAGTATCACATATTTATAGGGAAGGAAAGATTAATAGGTTTAATGGTAATTAATAAGGCGGTTACTTATCATTAATGAGCTGTTACAAACCATGAATGAACGGTTACAAACCATTTATGATAAATGAGACACATTAAAAGTCACGTAATTGCCAAAATAGTCCTAACTTAATTACAATTTCTCATTCATCATTTATCCAAATTATACGTATAATCAACTGTTGAAAAGATCGTAGGACATGATTATACATCATTCTAATATAATTTGGTCATATGTTTAACAACACTATGATCCAAAATTCCGACAAGTTTCCCCCTTAGTTTCTTGACTTTCAATACCTACAAATAATTGAAAAAATCATAATAAAAAAGGTTTAGAAAAATAGCCACTAGAAATCTCATCAGTCACCATTTTCTGCCAAGACATGATGACAAAACTAAATAAAAAATACACAACAAAATTCATGCTCTATACATCCTAACAAAAGATAAATAAAATAATAAAAACTATCCAGCAAATACAGAGCACAAAAAGCAATCAGAGACTATAAACAATCATAAAATATGATTCGACTAATGACTCCATGTATAAGCGCACACACACATACACTCTTATCAGCTTATGTCGAGTTAATGTTGTTTACTTAAAATGTGTTATTCATAAGCGCGTGCGCACACACACTCTTATCAACTTATGGTATGAGTAGTATATAAAAAGCAGTAAACAACAAAACTTATCAGAAAGTGTTATGAGCATACTCACTAATCAATATAGAATATAAGCAGGTATTAGTCAGTAGGATAAATCGATTTTGATATCCATTGATAAAATGCAACAACATTAGTAATTTTTTTAAAAATATTACTACTTGTTGGAACCCTATTTTGATTTATTTTTGAAGATGACAAAATAATACAAAATGTTTTTTTGAAAAATTAAAATTGGAATTATTTTTCAATATCCACATGGTGCTCTTAACGATTTGCTGAGTGTGCAAAAATTTGTCTCTCAATTCCTCTAAATCATACCATAAATGAAGGGACAAAAAGGAAGGTACAAAGAAGTGTCAGCGAGATCATACCTTATATGGAAACAAATCAGTACCCCCATCTAACCAATTATGCTCAATACAAGACTAAGGGAAAGCACCCAGGGATGAATCCAGAAAATATTTATAGGGGGTGCTCAAATTATTTTTTTGAAGGGACTTTAATAAAAAATTTTGGAAGACATATAGAATTTTTAAGGGAATTAATGGAGGTTTTGGGGGGGAGAGGGGCTCAAGCCCCCCAAGCCCCCCCTTAAATCCATGCCTGATAGCACCGTTGGAAATCCCTTATCGAGGACAAACAACTTCATCAATGGCTGAAAAGCACCTGATCCAAGGACCAGCACTCAACGGCTAGTCTTAGTCGAGCAGTATAAATAGAAGAAATCCTCACTCATGTAGGGTTACCAAGTTTTTACAAAGAAATCAAGCAAGGAATTTTTAAGCTAGAACTTTCAAATACTCTATAAAGCTTTAGAATGAATTCATAGTGTTAGAACTTCAGTGTGAAAATTCTTTCTAAGCGTTGTAAACGTTTTTTATACACTTATGTGTTTTTAGTGCTGCTGAGGGTAAGCAGTAGATAGCTTTGTATACTATCGAGAACGGTACTCAGTAGCGTATTACACTAAGCTGTAAAGATTTGATTCCTACCTAAAAGGTCTCATAGTGAATTCAACTCTTAAGGGAAGGTACCTTGGGGACTGGACGTAGGTACTGAAGGTAAGTACCAAACCATTATAAATCACTGTATCCTTAATTTTAAGCCTTTACTTACTGCCGAAATTTCCTTTATCAATACCATACTGAGCGTTCCTTTTTATATTGAAGAATTCAGTCATCTACCTCAGTACCTCAGTACCAAAATCCTTATTCTTTTTCTTTAGCCTCGTAAAATTTTTAACAGTTAATTCACCCCATCTTGACCTTTTCGGCCATATTGGGATCCGCATTTGGTATCAGAGCTCAACTTTGTAATTAAAGATTTAACCATCTCAGAGGAATGATCTCGTGGCCAGCAACATTAGACAACTTTCTGATAACGAGACTACTCAAATCCTTCCTGAAGGATTATCCATTACCAAACCTCCACTATTCTTTGGCTCAAACTACACCTTCTGAAAGAACAGGATGAAAAATTTCATCCAAGCTGCTGATATGAGAGACTAGTTGGTTATAATGCATAGTCCTCATGTACCAATGAAGATATTGGAAAATGGAGACACTGTACCCAAATCAGATACTGAGCTCAATGAGTTTGATCTGAGAAATATCCAAACTAATGCCACGGCCATCAACATCCTCCATTGCGCACTAGATGCAAATGAGTATAATAAGATCTCAGGATGTGAAATTGCACAAGAGATCTAGAGAAAGCTGGATGTTACTTATGAAGGAAACACGAAAGTCAAAGAACACAAGATCAATTAGTATATGCGTCAGTATGAGCTGTTTGAGATGGTGTAAGGAGAGAGAGTTGCTGAGATGAACGCTAGATTTACTAATATAGTGAATGACTCAAGAGACTTGGAAAGGTGATAACTGAAGAGGAGCAAGTGAAGAAAGTCCTCAGAAGCCTCCCCAACAGCTGGCAGGCAAAGAAAACAACTATTGAAGAAGTGCATGATTTGAGCAAGTACAAATACAATGATCTCATAGGTTCTCTGATGACTCATGAAAGCACTATAAAGGCATTCGAGCTCAAAGACAAACCAGAGGACAAGAGACAAAAATCCGTCGTACTGAGGATGGATAGTACTGATTCTGAATCCAACTCAAATGATGAAGATGTAGCAATGATCACAAGGAAACTTAGGAGAATGCTCAGAAAGGGAGGAAAGTTTTAGAAGCAAAACTTCAAGAAAGGTGATCAGTATAAGAAGGAATACTCCTCATTTAAGCCCATCACCTATTTTGAATGTCACCAGTATGGACATATCAGGTCCAGTTTCCCTAAGCTGATGAAAGAAAAGAAAGAAAGAAGAAAGGCAATGAAAGCAACCTGGAGTGATAGTGATGATTCGTCAGAACATGAAGAGGCTAAGGAGGTAGCCAATGGTTGTTTCATGGCTAAGGATACTGAGAGTGACTCTGAGTCTGAGCTACGTACAGGAGAAACCAGCACCTCACGAGATATTGAGGTAACTGATTCTCCCCTATCTATTAATGAACTTACTGAGTCAGTCTATGAGATACATGAGTGTGTTGAAGCTGTCATGAACAAATTAAAATTGATAAAGAAACATTGTACTATACTTGAAAATGCTAACTCCGTTCCGAGTTTGGTAGTCAGGCTGCTACTAGAAAATAACTCATTATAGGACTACTCCTTAAACCAATTAAGATTACAAATTGATAAGTTATTACAGAGTAACAAACTGTTGCATGATAAAATTGAATCAGTAGCAAAAAGTACTCAGATTCAGTATGCCCAGAAACCCATAAAGGGGTATGGGAAAAGATATGCTGATCCCTCTAACAGACGGCCCAGTAGGCATACTGAGTATGACTATTGTTTGAGATCTAGTCACACTTTTAGACTGTGCAGGATAAGGAATGGCCAGACTACTGAGAAGTTAGTCTGGAGACCCAAAGCTAACCCTTCAAGACCCAACTTAGTTTGGGTACCTAAGAACAAGTGATGCTTTTATTGGTGAGCCTGAGATATGGGGAGAAGTCTTCAATGTGGTACATAGATAGTGCATGTTCGAGCCATATGACAGGTAATGGAAGTCGGTTAATCACCTATACTGAGAAGAGAAGTGGAATGGTCGGCTTCAGAGATAACCAGAAAGGAAAGATACTTGGGCAAGGCACTGTTGGAAAAAGCCCTGCTATTGAGAACGTATCCCTGGTGTCAGGTTTGAAGTATAACTTATTGAGTGTGTCTCAATTATGCGATAAAGGTTTTAAGGTTTTGTTTGAGTCACATGGTTGTACTGTAACTGATTTTGAGACTGAGAAAACGATTTTATTTGCCCCTTGTACTGAAAATATTTTCATGATCGATCTGAGAAAAAACTTTTCAAAAAATTTCTGTTTAGTATCTATTGGAGAAAACTCTTGGTTATGGCATAGAAGGTTAGGACATGCTAGCACAAACTTACTCTCTAAGCTTGCCAAGAAGCAACTGATTGAAGGATTACCTATTATTAAATTTCATGAAGACCACTTTTGTAATGCTTGTCAATCAGGTAAACAGACCAGGAAATCCTTCAAGAGTAAAATTGTAGTATCTACTGAAAGACCACTTGAACTTTTACACTTAGATCTTTTTGGTCCAGTTTAACCAATGAGCTTGGGTAGAAAGAAATATGGTTTAGTGGTAGTAGATAATTTTTCCCATTTTACTTGGGTACTATTTCTCAGTAGCAAAGATGATTCTTTTGAATATTTTTCAATTCTTTGCAACCGTATTGAGACTGAGAAAAATTTAAAAATTGCTCATATTAGAAGTGACAATGGGAGGGAATTCAAAAACCACTTCTTTCAATTTTTTTTGTAATAACAAAGGTATGGATCATAATTTCTCAACTCCTAGAACACCTCAACAAAATGGGGTTGTTGAAAGGAAGAATAGGACCCTTGTAGAAATGGCCACAACCATGCGCAGCGAAAACAATCTTCCAAAATATTTTTGGGGTGAGGCTGTCAACACAGCCTGTTACATTCTCAATAGGGCTTTCATGAGACCGTTAATGAAGAAAACACCCTATGAGCTATGGAAAGGTAAAAAACCTAAAATTGGATGCTTTAAGGCTTTTAAATGT
>CAOJCR015512842.1:0-10871 GCA_948330485.1 Euphorbia neoarborescens
CCATTTGGTAGATATTAGTTTAAGGAAATTGAGCCATAAACTTAAGGTAAGTTATCAAACAAAAAAGGCAACTATTAAGTTGTACATATACACAAATGTACCAAGGAAATTTCGGCCATACAAGACTAAGGCCCAACCAAATTTTATTTACTTAAATAAATTATCATGCATTAAAATTTTATGACATAAAATATCATGTCACACGGCCATGCATGCATTGGCCTTGGTCAAGGCTAATGTCTCACTTCTTATATAGACCCAAAATACTTACTTATTAAAATAGTCATTGCACAAAGGGTGAAACCATGCATTTAAAATATTGGGGTGTTACAGCCGTTGCCAGAAGCCCTTATGGTTCCACGGTTGCTGCCTTAAGGCAGTAGCCGTTGACAGTGCAGGCTGCTTTGCAGTGCGACCAGCAGTGCCGACTGGTGCCTTACAACGCGGGCCAACATCATCGATGGGTAGCGCCGTTTCTGCATGCTGATCGCAGGCAGCCCGACGCTGCCTCCGGTCGACGACTCCAATAGGATATTTTTTTCTTTGAAATAAAATTTTTTTACCAATCATAATTAAGTAGAAAATTAACAAATCATCCAAAAAAAATAACATGAATTTCAGAATTAAATTAACCAACCAAATCTAGCAGCACATGCATCAAAATTGAAAATCTAATTGGGGAAAAATATCAAAAACTCCAACTAATCAAGAACCCTGAATTTCGAAATTAATTTGACAAATCTACCAATTAAATTTATAGATTCGTAATTATCAATTTCGGATCTAGCAAAATTAATTTTGGATCTCGAAAAATAATTTCAAATCTATCCCTATTACTACATATTTAATTAAATCTCTCAGTTCTACAATAACCTTGGCTCTGATACCAATGTTCAAGTCCAGCGAGATTTTCTTTTAAAATTTTCAAATCCAATTCCCAAGGAACTGGTAGCGTAGATCTAAGGGATCTAATTAATTATCTACCTAATGCGGAATAGAGATTAGGATTTATAAAAAAAACATAAAAGTAAAGATCTGAAAACTTACTATTTCTATCTCTTCTAGAGACTCCTGCAAAATCCACTGGTGATTATGCCCAAGTCTAATGCACGATCCTCTTTAAGCTTGTGATTCGTGTTAGTGGGATCAGGTTCTTGTATTACTACTAGGGAAGGAAGAAATTTTTCTCTAGGTTTTCTATTTGTCAAAAAGCAAATGGCAGAACTTGTCTCTATTTTCTCTCCCTTTCCCTTAATAAAATCAAAATGCTAATTCTTGTTAGACACTACAAAAATGTGACCCACCTAGGAGTTTTGGAAGTTTCAACTTTCTTTTGCAGTCTAATTAATTTTGATCGGTCTAATTAAATTTTACCGCATTAAAGTTAATTTCATAACCTATTAATTCAATCCATACATTATATTTTAATCCTTAATTTCACCTTATAATAAATTAATCAATTAATTTTAACTACAATCAATTTAATTAAATATGTCAATTTGCATAATTGGATTTTATTTAAAATCTAATTAATTCGAATTGCGCATAAACTAATTAAATTTCATTCATAGTAAATCAATGAATTAAAATTATATGCAATTAATTAAATCATTACCACCCGTAATTCAATTAATTCTCAATTAATTAATTACACTATATAAATTCATTAATTAAATATAACGGATTTAATTATTAATTAAATTAAATATAATTTTTGTAATCTATATTTATTCGATTAATTAATCTAAACTCAATGATCAATTAATCCAAAGCCAGAAGATCAATGTACAAGATCCTAAGAGACTGTTTATATGTTGGCGGTAGGCACTAGTCCTACAGACTATCAATGGATTCTAGCAAATGCAAGATATCCCCCAATTGAGACAGCTCGCAGCATCTCTAAAAGAGAAAATCTATCCCTATAACTGTTCTTGTATTATCCCTTACCAACTGATATCCAAAGTTATATATAGTAAGGGACATGGCTCCGTCATCCCATACTACTGTAATTTTCTTAGTCTAGAATAGATTGTAGAGACAAATGAGTAACCGACGCATTTGGATATGGCTACACATTCACAATCCTACTCCACCAATTAGCCAGTGATATCATCTCAGTAGGTGCTGAGTGGTAATCCCATCAATATATTCACAGTACACATATGTTCACTGGCCCACCCAATCATACTCATAATTGGCATGATGTTACAGATCCATTAGGTGTATTTCAAAATGTATGAGATCCCATGCAGTGCTGTAATGCTCTCAGATCTAAGGATAAGACAAGTCCTACCTAGGAAACACTAATAACGACAGTACCATGTTGTGTTTCCTGTGTGGATCTATCTAGTCCTATATGAGGTCCACATGTACCCACATCCTTGATTACCTCATAATCAATTAATGCATAGGTTTATAGTCCTCTTCATTCCCATGATCTAGGACAAACTGGGATCTTAATATTTATAATTACTATCATTGAATACTCTATTTATTACTATAGCACAATATATAAAACAAATAGATTAATTATTTTATTCAATAACATTAAATGTATATCAATATAAAATATATCATAAATGTACAATATACAAAATAATCAATGCTTACGAACTACGGAACACCAACATGGTTGTAGCAGAAGATGTGGAGATGGAACCAGGTGATGAAGATCATCTTAAGATGGTGCAGTGCTTCGAAAGCATGAAGCTGAATGACCAAGAAGACACAAGTTATGTCAAAAAGAAGGCTCAAGAAATTTTGAAGCTGTTAAAACCTATAGCAAAGAAACAAGCTGAAGATGCAATGGAAATAGAAGATCTTAAAAATGTAAAAAGTCAAGAAGATATTGATGAAGATGTGGGAGAAGATTTTATTTATGATATTTCTTCTATATTTAATTTTAACAATTCAGCTTTTAGAGCCTCAAATGCAATAAATTCTGAATTTGCTTACTTTTGTGATGTGTTTCCTGATGCTTCCTTGCATTTATTTAAAATTCATTCAATGTTTTTAGCATACATAACACATCATTATTTAAATTTAATTTTGGAAACAATAAACGAGCCAAAACTAATATATTTACATCTTATTTGTCCCCTGAAGAAAAGAGAAATCTTGAAAGATTACTAATAAAACATATTCAAGCATTTGCCTGGTCCTACGAAGACATCTATGGGGATGATTAGGGGGGATATCCAAGCACACGATTCCTACAAATCCGAAGTTTAAACCTATAAAATAGAAATTCGTATGCCTTCAACCAGAATGGGATGATAAAGTGAAGGAAGAAGTGCAAAAGCAATGGGATGCCAAGTTCTTGGATATGGTTCCTTATCCAACATGGTTAGCCAATATAGTGCCTGTATCGAAAAAGGATGGGAGGATTAGAGTCTGTATGGACTACTGAGACTTGAATATGGTATCTCCTAAAGATGATTTTCCTTTGCCTCGCATTGATGTATTAGTAGATAGTGCGGCCTGGTCAGCAATGTATTCTTTTATAGACGTGTTTTCTAGATATAATCAGATTTTGATGGATAAGATTGACAAATCAAAGACAGCTTTCATTACTGAATGAGGAACTTATTGTTATCGGATAATACTGTTTGGGTTGAAAAATGCTGGCGCAACCTATCAGTAAGCTGTAACGACTCTGTTGCATGACATGATACACAAAGAAGTGAAGGTATATGTGGATGTATATGTGGATGATATGTTAGTGAAGTCGGATGATCAAAGGAAACATGCTGAGATATTAGATTGGTTCATGACCCGAATTGAAAAGTACAACATCCGCCTCAACCCGAAGAAATATGTATTCAGAGTTACCTTGGGTAAATTATTAAACCATGTAGTGAGCCAATGAGGTATTTAGATGGACATCGATAAAATCAAAGCTATCCAAGAAATGCTCACTCCTAAATCGAAAAAGAAGTCAGATCTTTTTTGGGATCACTTCAGTACATGAGACGCTTCATTGCCAAGTTGGCTACTATTTGTGAACGTATTTTCAAACTTTTAAAAAAGATCCAACCTCTTGAGTGGATACCAGATTGCCAAACAGCTTTTAACAAAACCAATGCCTATCTTTCTAACCCACGTGTCCTTTAATCACCAAACCTAATAAACTATTCACGCTATACCTAGCCATAAAAGAAAACTCTATAGGAGCCATGTTGGTTTAGAAGGATAAACACAAGCATGAATTCATGATCTATTATCTCAGCAAGAAGCTTTTGGACTATGAGAATTGCTACAATATAGTTGAGAAAACTTGTACACTGATGGTTTAGTTAATGAAGAAACTGAGGCATTATTTTTAATCTTATCAGATTATTATTATGGCTAAAGTTGATCCAATGGAGTATCTGGTAGAGGCCCCTGCATTGGCAGGAAAACTCTTAAGGGGGTTATTACTATTATCAAAATTCGATATAGTTTATGTCGCTAAGAAAGTCAATAAGGGAGGAGTTGTGGCAGACTTCCTAACACAGCAGCCTATCGAATCCGATTATGCAAAAGTCTTAGATTTTCCTGATGGCAGTTGGCGCTAGTAACAGCTAAATCGAGTCAATGGGTTATGCATTTTAATGGTGTTGTCAACAAATATGGGGCGAGTCTAGGGGTGGTAATTGTGACACTAGAAAAGGAAGTGATTCTGTTATCCAAGAGGTTGGAATTCTCAGTCACCAACAATGGGACAAAATACAGAGAATGTTTATTTAGACCGCATACATTATAGGGATGAGAAAATCTCGATTCGGTTAAAAAACTAAACTGAACCGAAAACCAAACATAGTAGATTTAAAGAACAAATCGTTGAACCAAATAAATTTTTGTTCGATTTGAACCAAACCGAAAAAATTTACTTCGGTTCTTTTTTGGTTTAGTAAGAAAACAAAAAATTATATCCATCCATCAAAATTGTCAAACACATGTTTATAAAGTATCAAATCATATCATATTAATATAATTATAATAAAAAGTGAGTACCAAATTATATTAATCTAACTATAAAATAATAAAAGAAAATCTAAAAATCGTATCAATATAATTAAAATAAGAAAAGGAAATCCCAATATTAAAAAAAAAACCAATGTGCTAGCTAAGCGTTCATTCTTCAAATTTGACCGAAAAATTCAATTAATTTATCAAAACTAAACCTAAATAAGGAAATACAAGAACAAAAACAAAATTAAAATATAAAAATACAATATAATAAATTCATAAAATCATACAGTACAATATATAATTTTGTCTAACTAATTGTTACAGCAACAATAAGATAAGCCAATAACAATAACAAATCAACATTAAAAATTTGTTACAATATAACAATTGAAATGCAAACAAATATTAAAAATAAGAACATTGAAATTAAATTATATGTTAGTACTATAAATTGTAGACTCACTTGAAGTGTTAATTTCTATAGTTCTGAACTCTGTATTTTTAAAAGTTAACTATTAGGTGTATAATCATAATTCATAAGTTCATAACACATGCAAATTTAAATGAATTTATATTTGATAAACAACTTGAAAATAAAATTACATTTTTTTAATTATCTCAACATGATCGGTGTTTTCTTCAACAAACAATGGGTGTTCTTCATCTCAAATCTAGTCTTTGTGCGTACACCAAACTTTCAACCACTGCTGAAGTTAATGCACTCCTATAAGGATCAAACACACATCCATCGGTACTGAAAGTTGATTCTGAAGCCACTATAGATACTGATACAACTAATACATCTAGAACCATTATGCTAAGAATAGAAAATCTAGTAGAATTTAACTTCTACCAATTCAGAATGTCAAATCCCTTGACTCGATCTACTAAAGCCTCATCCAAATATAAATCAAATATAAATCCAACTCGGATCTCCTAAACTTATTCCCAAAATCTTCCCTTTGCTTCTTAAGAATTTCATTAAATAAAATTGTTAGAGGCTCATATAGAGTAGGATTAGCAGATGAATTCTCTCTCTTAGTCAAATCATCAATTTTTTTTCTTCGCCTCATTTAAGCTATCACTTACAACTTCTTCAAGATCATGCATTTTTTGATACTCTTTAAATAGCAAAACAAATGAATCTTTTACAGAATTAAATATCTTAGTGCCCTTTACAACACCATATATCTCAGTCAAAGAAATATTTATAAGCTCAAATTTCTCAAGATGTTCAAAAATAGTAGCAAACCAAACCAATTTGTTCATTTTTTTTGGATCTCCCTAATACTTGTCAAATTTCTTCTTCATCTTAAGAGACATAGCTTTTAATTGGTCATCCTTACCCCTAATCCAATACATCAATGCCCCTAGCACACTACTGACTTCAGCCCAATATTGCTAGTCATATATTTTGATCCTAAAATTCTAGATGTCAAATTATAGAATATTTTATACATCACTGAAATTTTCCAAATAATTTTCCAATCCGCAAATGTAGGTACCCACTCCATCTTCAGCATCACTATCTAATTTCAATTTATAGTTCTTATCTATATTTGTATACCTATCAAATGTCCTCTCAAACTTTTCTGTAGTTGACAGCATCAACATGTAAAATTCCATCAAGTAGGATAATCATATCATAAAGACAACTTGCACTCTATGTTTTCATACTGTACACATTCTCTAAATGTTTTGAGTATACTAGGTAAAAACTTAATATTTAATTGCATCCCTAACTCTCTTTATAAATGGACCAACTTCTTTCAATCCATCTTTTATAATTCAATCGACTATGTGAGCCATGCATCTTATATGAATGAATTCACCAGAACTAACAGCAAAACCCCAATTCATGATTTGCTTTTTCACATATGCAATATCACCATCATTGGAAGAGGCATTATCCATAGTGATAGTAAACAATTTTTCCGTTTCTCACTCCAACAAACATTTTTCAACCAGCATTCCAATATTATTACCCTTATGAGAATCTATTTCGCAAAAATTAATTACTTTTTCATGCAAATGCCAACTATCATGAATGAAATGAAAATTAATTCACATATAATTAATTCTTTGAACAGATGTCCATGTATCAGTTTTAATTGAAATTCTCTGTGCATTCTTTTTGAAGTAAGTTTTCAACTTCAATTTCTCATCATCATACACTTTAGCATAATATTTACTTATAGTCCACCGAGATGGAACCTTAATCATTGGATTAGAATTAGTAATCATCCTTCTATAAGTTTTTGCTTCTACATTCCTAAAAGGAAACTCTTGACTAATAATAATCCATCTAGCAATACTATCCCTACAAGCTTGCTGATCAAATTTCCAAGTAGACAATTTTTCGACATTCTCATCATTATCACCCTCCCCATATATTATAGAAGGTTGAAAAGCAATTTGAGTTTGAATAAACTTTGATTTAGCATTATCAGGATTTTTTACACATTTTTTATAATGCTTATTCAAAGTACAAGTGCTATTGATTGGACCATCACACAAGTACGACTTCCCACAGTGTATGCACTTACCTTTCTATTTGTCGCTTATTGGATCCTTTCATTTTTCGAAGTGATTCCAAAAAAATACTCTTGTAGCCATTTTTTTCCTCATTTTGTTGGAGTCAGCTTCATCTTCATTTATTTGAGGCTAGAATTTAGTTGGCATCGATTGATCAGGATTGGTTGTATTTTGAGGTTCTTTCTTATCCACATCTTCACTCGTGGTGTCTACGTCTTTAATGTAGAATCTAAGTTTTGAATTTATTTGATTGGATCCTTTTACCATCTAAATTAAAAATAAAATATAAGAAAATAATTAAAGTGTTATTAATTTGATTGTAAATAAAATTTTAGTAGTAAAAAATTAGAAAATGGTTCATCGAACAAAGAAGCAAAATAATGGCTCAATACAACTCTTTCAGTTTCCATGGAACCATTATACCGCATGAGAAATTTTTTTTACTGTTTAAAACCAGTGATGCGTTATGTATCTTAGTAATGAAAGCAAACTTTATAGCACAAAAAATCAGAAAAAATATGTCTTTTTTTTTTTTTTTTTTTTTGGTGAGAAAAATGTATTTTGAACATGCATGATGATGAAGTAATATCTTCAAGAATATCCAAAATAATTATATGCATGTCAAAGCCAAATCAAGTCGGGGTTAGTTGACTCCCTTATAAATGCACTTGAAATCTTAGAAATCTTAGAAGACAAGTGAATGATTTTTATTGGGTGTCGTATATTTGGTAGATTAGAATTTGCCTTGGAAGTTGCATCTTTTAAGACAACTCATCACCCTTTCATATATGGTTCTTATTTTTAGTAAATTATTAAATACCTATAAAGATCAAAATATAACTAAGAATTTAAGATAGTTTGGAAGTTAAAAATTAAGAACTGTCTCGCCATAAAAAATATTAGCAGTAAAATATCTGTAATATAATATTTGAAAAGTTTTAAAAATTATTAACAATAAAATTTTATTTAATTCTTTTATAAAAAAATTTGGTACTATCTTATAGCACCAATTGTAATTTTTACTATCAAATCTTATAACAAAAAAAGTTATTACGTATTGAAACTATAAAGTTGTGAATAAAAATAAAAATTGTGTACAATAAAAATTTACAACGAGAGAAAAACAATTTTGGTATTCATTTGAGAATTTTTTCAAAACATTCTTGAAAAAAATCGGCCTAAGATTTTTTTTACATTATCTAAATGAAATTTCACTACAAGAAAAACAGTGTAATACCTACTGAATTTTTGGTAGGTGTTGTGTAAAATTTGATAGGTGTTGTGCAACGTCTACCAACAACTACCGAATATATACTGGTATGCGTCCGGTTAGTATGTGATGTTACCTACCGGATTGGTAGGTGAACACCTACAAGGTGATTCGGTAGGTGATAATCACCTACCGATTTTACCTACCAGATCATATCGGTAGGTGTTCACCTACTAATTTTTCGGTAGGTGATGTTTTAATATAAAAAATAAAATAGCAGCATATGATCTAGAAATTATTATAGATAATTTAGATTAAAGAGAGCTCCAACACAACAACAATCAAGACTATTAAAAATGATGACAATGTGGAAAACGGGAAAAGAGACAAGAATTAATCTCTCTCTCTCTCTCTCTCTCACACACACACACACATATATATATATATAAGACTCACCATGATTAATAAACATAGAAGTGTTGACACTCAAATTCTTTTCACCTGGCTTCAATACACCAACAATGAACAAATAGCAAGTGTAAAATGTCAATTTCAGTAATTAAAAAAACAATATGCTCAATATTGCTCATCCTTTAAAGTTCTGTACAATACCACCTCAATGTCAATGTTATGCATCTAGCCTTGACATTACTACACAGTTATCACCTAATTGTCAATATTGCTCATCCTTTGAAGTTCTGTATAATACCCAAGTCATAGCTGTTATTCCCAAAAGGTGGGTTCTAATATGGCCAATTTACCCTCTTATTCAATCAATTGATGACAATTCAGGATTATGTTATATAAACATATGGATAGACCTCTTTAGCAAAAGGTGAAAAAATCCGGTTGCAAAGAAAGAATAAAATATTCCAAAAGTATGGAGCAAATAGCAACAAATAATGACAGTGAAAGAACCTGTGCTAGATAAATATGGAAGAGTCTTGATGCAATTCCAGTCTTGTTTAACGCTGCCAACTTGGTAAACTCTGTACAAATGACAACCCATATCATGATACTTTTATTCAGAAAATTCACAGGTAGATCAAAATGAGACAGATGAGACTGCAAGTTAGCCCAAACCTTTCATATATGAGCAACACTATGAATGACACTGCTCACCCTACCTATAAAAGAAACTGAAGGGGATAGATAAAAAGAAAACAAAAAATGAATATTTTAATATTTTTAAAACTCCATACATTACAAATTAACATACAATTTTTGTTTGAGAATTTAGGGCACACACCATATACCTGAGCCAGTAACACCAAGGTAACATCCACTTTGATCGAACTCCACTGCATAAAAGAGCATCTTAGTAATTTTCTTATGAAGTTAACCATCAATTTGATTTACTTCTCCAACACCGAAAGGAGCACTATATAGAAACTTTACGTGAACACGTACAATTGGATACAGTAAACTAGAAAAAGTTACTAAGTTCACTCACTTCACATTGTGATGTTTTTTGGCATCTTCTACGAAATGCTTCAATCATGTGGCCTCGATTCTTTCATAATTTTTCTGAAATTTAGAATTCTGTTTTATTCCAGTGAGCCTACTTGCAAATCTGCAAGTGCAAAAATGGATAATTGAAATTTTGATAACATTTCTTTTACTGCAGAAAGAAGTTGGTAGGCATAATGCTCAGTGATAAAATTAGTTCTTAAAAGGATGAACGAGATGATGATTGTAATAAGTCCAACGAAGTTTCCTTCCCAATATGCCTCTGCAATCGCCTCCAAAATTCAAGAACCCTTTTTGACCTGAAATGCAAGAACCCAAATGTAAAAGCAAGAACAGTGGTCATTACAAACTCCCTCGCTTACAACAGAAAGCTCCTTTCTTGTCAGCATCCCAAAAATAGCAGCTCAATACCAAATGTAGGATCTGGCACTACAAGAACATAGCGAGTTAGCAACCACAAAATTAGTTGCTAAGTGGTTGCTATCGCATATTAGCAACCAAATTTTTTACGTTAGCAAGTTGTGGTTGCTAACTAGCTTGTTGCTATTACACAGCAACTAGGTTGGTTGCTAATATTTGCATTAGCAACCAACATGTGACTGCAATAGGAACCAGCTGTGGTTGTAAACGCATGTTCAGTCAACAATTTTTTAGATTTGCAACCACTGTGGTTGAAAATGTGTTTGCAAGTATTGTTCTTTTG
>CAOJCR015513494.1:0-17768 GCA_948330485.1 Euphorbia neoarborescens
TATATATAGTTCAATTATTAAATAAAATAGGTATTAAAAGAAAATTATGATTTGATGGTAGATTCAATATATGATGAAGTTTTTTTATAGTTTAATAGATTTCCAAAAAAAAACAATTTGGAAAGGTCTCGCTATAAATTATCATAAACCAATGTTCAAATAAGATAGGAATCCTTTCCTGTTGGTGTCCCAATAGGAGAGGTTCTGTTGAAGAATCAGAGCCGCCCGATGAAAATTGAATGACTCTGATTAAAGTTTTTTTTATTAATTTTTTTATAAAAAAATTAATAAAAAAATTTCCTGAGTCAGAGCCGCCCGATTTTCATCGGACGGCTCTGATTCAACAGGATCTCTCCTGTTGGGCCTACTAACAGGAGAAGATCCCTATCCGTTCAAATAGCTGATGGTCTAAAAAATCTCTATTGTGGTCGAAGTTTCAGCAATTACGCGTTAAGATGGTTGTCATGACAACTTCAAGCAATCACTGATTAATAAAGTGGAGGAGCAAGCATTGAGATTTTGGAATAAAGTCGCCACTAAATCATTGAAAATAAAGCTTTGTTCTAAAAGTGTAAAACTTTTAAATTTTTTTCTATTAAATTTTCAGTTGACAGTCGACTAGTTATATAAAAAATGGGTCAACAGTCAAAAGTTATGGCTTTGTTATGAGATCCGTCACTTTTCGTCATTCAGGATCTTTTAGACTTTCAAATTGACGAGATTGTGATTTTGGAACTAAATCGAAAAATCTCGAAAGTTTCTGTGTTATTTGTTTGTTTCCAAAATTTAACCTTGATAGTAGACTATATAAATTGTTGTATTATGTTGGTATTCGACAGTTTTTTTTATCAATAATAATTTCAAATTACTTTCTTCCAATTCTTTTGATTTTACAAAATTCAAGATTTTGATGATTGTTAATCCGGTATCATACACGATTATCGGAGCTTCTAACATCCCGCTGCATCATTGATTTTATTCTTGTAAATATTTGATATAATTGTATTTGTTACTATATCACACTAGCATGTAACTATATCATTCACCCACGGGAGATAGCTCAGTTGGTAAAACCATTGTGCATCCAGGTGCTCCTTCAAGCGAGGTCTCGAATTCGAGCCTCAACCCCGCAGGAAGTGCATTGGTGCTGCGCGACGGAGATTAATCCGAACCTTCCGTAAATAAGGGGACCTGAGATACTCCGTGAAGAATAAATTATAAAAAAAAGGTAATTATATCATTCACATTTTAATATTTCCTATGCAATACTAGTCAATTTAATCAATTCTGTTATTAGGCAGAAATTATTCCTCTACATTTTAAGTTCTTTTAAAATATTAAAGTCACTTACAATTTAAAAAAAAAAATATGATAATGACTTTTAATATAAATTAATTAAAATTAACACATAACAAAACGAATCCATATTATATCTGCTTTAAACTCGAGAAGTGCAAGGCAAAAAGAAATTGTAAAAAATATAATATAAATTATAATTACTTGCATACCAATATATAATCATAATTTTTTTTTGGTTACATATATAATCATAATTTTGAATGAAAAAAAAGTTAATATTAATGTTATGAAACCGAGACACATCAAAAGATTGATGTGATATAATATGTTCCGAATTTCACTGACCTAGGCCCTATTTGTTTGCAGAAAAATATTATAAAAGAAAAATATTGTACAGAGAAAAATATTATGTAGAAAAAAAAATATTTTCCTATGTTTGGCTGTAAAATTAAAAAATATTTTCAATTGTTTGATTACAATACTGAAAAATATTTTACAATTGCAAATATATATATATATATATAACCATTATTTTATATTTTATTATTTTCAATCTGATATATATTATTTTTAAAAATAAAAAAATAGTAAAAATTAAAAAAATATTCAAAATTAATATGTAAACAGAAATAATTCCTTAAATATAATAGAAATAAATTCAAATAAAATTAAAAAACATAAAATATAAAATAAATATAATATTAATAATTTTAAAATTAGAGTAAAAACTTTTGAAATAAAATTAAAATAATTATATCAAATTATTTAAAATATATATATATACTAATATATAAAAATAAATAAATATTAAAAAAAGTATATTGTTATTTTTTACTTTAAAACATTTTATAGTTTCTAAAAAGGAAAAAGAGAAGGGAAAATATTATAAAGTGGAATTGAACGTGTGAAAGATTATTAATTGTGACATGGAGAGTACGACCGTTGGCAATTTAATTTAATCAGCAAAATGGACGGCGTTGATTGAAAGGGAAAAGACAATCAAAATGCGTACACGGGAGAGAAGAGTGTTTTCCTTTTTGGAAAATATTTTACGGACTCTAATATCAACCTAATATTTTCCTCCTTTCTTTATCAATTTCTGTTGACTATCCATTTATTTTTCGTTGACTTATTTTCCATTGTAAACAAACAGGAGAAATTCAGAAAAATAGTTTCCTGCATAATATTTTCCTGCAAACAAACGGGGCTCTATATTTACAACACTATCTAATAAGAAAAAAGCTGTATAAATTAAAGAAAAGTTTCAAACAAAAAAAATATAAATTTTAAAAAAACTGTCTTATGGTTTGATTTTTTATTATAGGAGAATTGTGTAACTTTATATTAAACTGGTGTCTGTAGTTTAGCTCCGTTATCAAAAAAGTTTCATGGTCATATTTTTTCATAAAATGGGTATCTCTGGGATTCTTAACACTTATGTATGAAATGAAAAAGGAAAAAAAACATAGACACCTTTTTGATATAAAAATTTACAGTCCTATTTTTTTATAACGGTGTTATAAAAAATTCATTTTTTTTTATAACGGAGCAAAATCACATACACCTATTTGATACAAAAAATTACACAGTCCTCCTTTTGATAAAAGATCAAACCACAAAGCAGTTTTTTAAACTTTACCCTAAAAAAATATCTCATCACACACCCTAACCCTAGCCGTCCCCAACCGGTGGCCACCACCTTACCACCGGTTTCCCACCACCCAACAAGCCCCGACCATATCCTCCATGCTCAACATTCTCGTTTCAGTCCAGCACAACAATGACATCAGCCAAACATTCCATGTAAGTCAGTTGCCCCCTTCCCACGGCAAGTTTCGAATCCGATGCAGACTGTCAGGAATTATGGTGGTTTTGTTAGGGGCATCAGTCCCGACGGGATAATCAATTATCAGAAAATACAGTCTACTTGGGAAGGTTTTTCGGATGGGTGGTCACTGCAGAATTCAAGCAAGGCTTTCATATCGTATGGGATTCATGGGATTATATCCCTGGCATGGAAGAAAAATAGGAGGAATCTGAGTTTTGGATTTCTGAAGGTTTATCAAGACCAAAGTATGGCTTCAGTTATATCAGCATTGAACAAGGTATAATTTGGTAGTAATAAAATTCGAGCCTTCAGGGCTCGATTTCCATATAGACAGAATGTCATTAATTCGATTGAGAAAAAGAGATATTCAGGTGAACGAAGTCCCAAGATGATTCATATGAACAGTTCTAATGATCAATTTAAATCGACTGATGGTCGTTCCTATGCATCGATTGCTAATCCAATTAAGAATGAGGTTATCGTGTGTGCGGAGAAGACTTCTACCCATTCATGGCTTTCTTCATCCTGTGTGATAGTCCTACATGACATTCAGAACTTGGTTCTCTTCATACAAAAATTTTAGTTTTTTTAAATGCCTCTCCGTTAGGCAACAATAGAATGGTTGCTACTTTCCAATCTGAAGAAGCAATGTGACAATGTGACTTTCCAAGGTTTGAGGCTGATGACCAATGTGACTTACAGCACCTCATCCCTGCACCTGCTGGACAGCATCAACAAGTTAAAGATCAGGCAGAATCCCTAGGGACGGACAGTTCGAACAGATGCAGACAACAAGCATGTAATTTCCAGTAGCTTGTTTCTGAATCTGTTGGACAGGACCACCAGTTGAAGGCCAGGATATATCCCTCCATTATTTTTGTCAGAATACCATTAGTCAGCAGTTTCATTTTTCCCCGTCAGCAGAGATCCTTGAATAGCCATGACAGTTGATGCAGATGCCTCAAGTTGTGGCTTCTGATCCATATTCTCGAGCAGATGAGTTGCTTGTTGATTCTAAGACAGAGGGATTTCCATCAATGCACAACAGATTGCTACAGGAGGTTTGCAGATGCCCGTCGTCTGAACTAGGGCTGGAAATGGGGAAGACATGTGCTCGTGACATCTCTAGACGAGTGAAGGGAAGGAAAGTGGAAACTTGGGCAGTTTTGGGTAATGCAGCTTCAGCGGTGATATAGATTTAAGATATTAATTAATGATGATGAACACTCAACTCTAGGGTAGTGTACCTTGTCGTTGTCAAGTAATAAAACTGGATTTAAAGTCCAGGTATCGATCACACAGAGAAAAATTATTTCTACGCAACCTAATCTAGGGTTTCAGCGTGTTATAGGCGGTTCAATATATTTTGAATTTAAACTAAAGTAAACTACTCCTACTCCTAACTACGATCAATTGTCAAGCAAATCTTCGCAAACGAAATTAATGGGAAATCCAAATGATGTTTTACCGACCTATAAATATAAACGGTGATGAAAACTTATTAACCTTTCAAACAATAAAGTAATTAAAGCAATGCAAGTCTCTAAATTAATATCAATGCATGAATCCAATAGTTACTCCTACTTTATGAAGTATCTAGGGCAAGGTTATCCGAACGGTCTGCCTAGTTCTATGAATAAGAAACTAAGTACGCTTAAGTTTCGCAGGGTTGTCAATCCTCTCGGTTTTCCAGGTGTCAATCTGGATCGCGTAACATATATGAATCAAATCAATATTCAAGTTTACGAGGCTATTGATATCACATGCATAACAATTAATCGAATCTCAAACACAAACCCTAACTATTAATTACAAGATCAAATCAATAAGTATGGAAAGAAAATTAATGAATATAATCACAATAGTTATTTCTATAGGATCACAACTCATATTAAAGACGAAGATTGAGCAAATAAATTCTTATGTCGAACTCGTTATTGAATTGGTGTGTTCCGCCAGTCGAAATAATGCATGAAGATGAAGCACTATAGGAAAACTCGATCTTGAAAGAGAATTAACTGCAAAAGGAAATGATGCAAAGTAAACATTGTCAATCGAAATAAAATCCCAAATCCGAATACAAAGAAAACTTAGAACTTAGCTAGGGTTCTAAGCCAAAGTTTGAATGCCAAAAGATGACCTAAAAATACATTCTCCAGCTCTATATATATGTTCCCAACTAAAAGAAATTGAAATTAGGTAAAAAATCTGCATTTTCTCGCAATCAGAGTCGTGCCATGTCGTGGCCAATAAGTGCCATGTCGTGGCAAGCATATTGATTAACCTCGATAAAAAACATTCTGTAAATCAACATTTTTGGCCTGCCACATCGTGTCGAACACCATGACACGACATGGCACTTATAATTCTTCTTCAACAGCATTTATTCTTGCTGACAAACTGCACACTCTCTCTTGTTCCATCCATAACTTTCTCATACGACCTCCAAATCAAGTGACGTAAGATCCATTGAAAAGCTAAAAGAATTATCTACAATTATGTGTATAATAACCTTCTCCAAAATCGGTCTCTAACAACCTTGAAATTCACTCCCAATATGATGTAGACTAAAGCACCAAACTTAGATTCACAAGTGTGCATCTTTCGCGCAACTTTCTTCTTCTCTCGGACTCCCGTGCTCCTTTTTCAATGTCCAACCCTTAAACCTGTCTCTTAAAGACATAAAACACATCAAAGCACCAATATGAAAGGGTCCAAATAAATAATCCTTTTTCCACCTAGTTACAGCCACAAATCCTCATGTTAAAAACTAATGAGAGTGAATGGAAGAGAAATAGAAAAGAAAATAAAAAAGAAATGAAAAAGGGAAAGGAGGAGTGAAAAGAGGGCATTGCATTTAATGAAGTATGGCAAAAAGGAGATGAACCCATGCACCACTATATCAATCCCACGTCCATTGCAGCAAGGAGGGAGCCATCATTTTTGAAACACAGCAAAAAAAAAAATCCCTCTCTCAACTCCAAAAAGCTCTCAAGAACATTCAACCTCATCTTCAACCTTTAACCCCTCCATCTTTCATCATCATCTTCTTCTTCTTCTTCACTTTTACCTACCCATGACTTCAAAAACTCACACCCATAACTCCTAACAACTCAAAAGAACAGAGGTTTAGTCCATAAATCTTCTAGTATTAAGAGTTTTACTCACCTAAAACTCATCTTTTCAAGATAAACACTTGGTTCGATCTCTCGGTGGCACACGGAGCAAGTTTGGGTTCTCAAACTCAACCATTTGCAGAATACACGCTTCAATGGTATCTCTGAATCCTAACACTCCCATCATCACACTTCTTTTCTGTTCATGCATGTTTTTAAACAAGTTTATAAGTAAGAACATGTAAATTTTTGCGAATAATCGAAAACTGCCACTTTAGTTGGGAAAACGGAGATATCATGAGAAAATAACCATGTGATAACTAAAGATCTTCCCTATTGGACTATATTTACGTATCTTGACTGATCTGGAGCTTGTGGGGGCGAGGTTAACCCTAAAATGGACTTAAAACGAATAAAATCGGGATAGATATAAATATGTTTGATTTTTGTGTTTAATGCTTTAAAATGTGATTATGGACGCTAAAGTCATGTTTTTACATGTTAAAATTGCTAAAATTAAGATTCCAGCTGTCTCGAGGTGTTTTTGGGTTCTCGACTAAAGTTTTGAACGAAAGAAAATGAAAAAAATGGAAACAGCACTGCAACTCGCCTTGTTGTGGCACAACTTGCCAAGTTTCTGTGACAAAAAAGGCGAAACTCGCCAAGTTACACCAAAACACACCGTGTTTACCCTAGAACACGCCGAGGTCTATCAAATCGCCGGTGTATTGCATCTATGGAAGTTCAGATCGTAAAAAAAGAGCTATAACACGTTGTGCTGCTGTACAACACGCCGTGTTATGGACCTGTACGCACACAAATTTTAAAAATGCGATATCTCACTCGTTTCTTATCCGAATTATGCGTATAATATATCGTTGGAAAGATATTTTGACGTAGAATCTGATGAGATATCTATCTTATTTCATTTTTGTGTTTAAACGTGTTGCAATTTGGCTAAGAGGCAAAAGTGATATGATTTTTTCTTTTTGCACCGAATAATAATTTGGTTTTAAAAAAAATCATTTAAATCATGCATCTTTGAGCCTCTTACTTGTTCATTTATGTTTTATCCTTTGATGTGTGAATCGATGTGTACCGACTTTTAACCGCGTGATATTTCATATGTGCGACTTATCTTTAATTTTATGTCAATCACGTTTGCATCTAGAAAACCGTACCAGGAAGCTAGTATTAGGGCCACTAATTCAAATCAACGAAGAGAATTATTTTCTGAATATCCGACTTACAAAAATTGCATTCCTCAAAACTAAAAACTGAGCCAAATTTTTTCTAAAATAACAATCACCATGTACCCATCCGAAACGAGCCAAAAATGTTTTCGGGCCATCACGAGTCCATCTTTTGGCCCAAACCATTTGATTCGACTAACCGAGTCAGGTTAAACGTCCCCTAAATAAATGACCCCGAGCTATCGTTTCTCCTCGTTCTTATCACATGTCAATTTCAAGCATGATGTTGTGCAATGTGTTTATTTAATGTCATATTTGTGCATGTATGTTTAAATATTATGCATGATGTACCCCATTTCCCCTTTTGATTTTGATGTAATTCCCTTAGCTAGGATTTTTAATTTCGATTGGGTTATAAATATGAATTTAATTTTTTCGCTTTTATTTACCGTTTTTTTATGTGCGATTACTTAAAAGTCCAAACTAAAATCAACCTATGTTTTTTTTTTGCAAATAAAAACACTTCGTTTTTAAAATATTGTCGATTTCTTTTGCAAGTCTTTTGAAAAAAGATAAGCAGATGTCTTATCCAAACCCGATCTCTGAATCAAAGCTTTGGATTCGAAGCTTAGGATCCGATTAACACCGTGAATTAATTCTCGGTAGAGCTTGGAACCGAGTGGCAACTCCAAACATCTTTTTTTAGAGATTTGAGTCCGAATTTCTTTCAAAAAATGCTTCCATTTTCCAACTTTGATTTTCAAGCAAAATCCCTAAGCCCGCATTCACAAGCGTGATTCATTTGGAAGATTCATTTTCGGAAAACCTTAGAATCGCCTCTAAGGCGAAAGGTGTTTTGAAAAGAATTACTTCACTTGCTTAGGAACAATTTCAATTTCAAACCTAATTTTCTTTTTTTAGAAGAAAAAAAGGGACGTACGCTCAGAGTGGCGGCTCCGCTGGGGACTCTTTTCAAACTTTTTCTTTTCAAAACGTTTTCAAACTTAGGAAATTTTTAAAAAGAATTTTTGACAAGATTTTGAAAGACTTTTTCAAAAGACTTCTAAAAGAAATCGACAATATTTTTTTAACACGAGGTACTATTATTTGCGTATCCACCTAAGTGGATCTTTATCTTTGTGCATTTGCACTTCAGTAGACACACGTTGCACCCACCACTTTAGGACCACCATACCTACCCCGGCTTTCTCATGAAAGTGTCACTCGTGTTCCATTTCAGTTCCAAGGGCATCTATTGAAAAGCCACCTATAGCCTCGTACTAACCCTTCTCGTACGAACCTATTTGGGGAGAGCAAGGGGTGTATATCTTGTTATGGGACCCTCCTTTGCTATCCGAACATTGACTTCCTTGTATATAGAAGTCGTAGAAACTTCCCTTAGGTTTTCCAAATCACAAAATGAAATGAATCTAGTTTTGACCTTTGTTGTTCCCCATTAATGGCAAAGAGACCCCCACATAAGAATGGTTAGTGACTTTATACCACGTGGAGATATAAGGTTGGGAACTACGTTTTGTATGCTATTTGCTCTTGTCTATGTTTATGTACCTTACTTTACATACATCACGATCAATCATTCCATACTTTGGCACGCATTGTAAACCACATCTATGTGTAGCCACGTTCATATCAAGCATCAATTCGCCATGTCATCCAAATGCCATACCACAATTAGTAAACTTTCCATGTCATCTAAATGCCATGTTGCACTTAATCAATTTGCCATGTCATCCAAAATCAATTTCCCATGTCATTCAAATGCCATGTTGCACTTAGTCAACTTGCCATGCCATCCAAATTCCATGCCATGCTTCATCAATTTGCCATGTCATCCAAATGCCATGTTGCACTTAGTCAACTTGCCATGTCATCCAAATGCCATGCCACACTTCATCAATTTGTCATGTCATCCAAATGCCATGTCGTACTTAATCAACTTGCCATGCCACACTTCATCAATTTTCCATGTCATCCAAATGCCATGCTATACTTAATCGACTTACCATGCCACACTTCATCAATTTGACATGTTATCCAAATGCCATGCTGCACTTAATCAATTTGCCATATCATCCAAATGACATGTCACATTTCTTCAGTTCGCCATGTCATCCAAAAGCCTTGTCACCCGTATCTTTGCCGTGACATCCAAATGTTATTCCGCACGTGATCAATGTGACTTCCTTCACCCCTTAAGGGGTGAATCCATGTATGATGTCTTCGTGTGTCCATGTATGCTCTTACACAATATTTTGGTGGCTGGGTCACCACGTCTGTTCCTATTGTTTCCCATAAACATGCATGACCCCAAAGTTGCATACATGTATTGAGTCCTCATCAAAGTTTGCACTTCATGCATTCTACTAACGCTTTTTGTGGTTGCCAAGACAAGTTGAGCTGCTTCCACCATGGATGGTATTTAAGAATCAGGAGTTAATAGCCTACTGAGGGCCGGTCCAGTAGAAGAAGATCGTGCCAGCAACAATCCAACCTATATGACTAGGAAAGACCTACATCAAGATATGGCTGACTGGATGTCCTCTGAACAGTTTGTAGGGGTGATCACCAATGTAGTGGCTACTCTACAGAAAGTACAAAAGCCGAAGGTGATTACTGAACAGGCACCCCCAATAGAACCAGTGAGATTGGAAGAATGGGCATCGCAGTTTAGGTCAGTGAGGGAAGAATCAGTGATGGGTATTGATGATAAGATGGATCTTGAGCTGAGTATAAAGCATATTTAGAGAAACATGAACAGGGTCAGAGAGCACTACTGGACCAGATGAAGAGTGTTCTGAATGTCAAAGAACTTCCTTATGTAAAGCCACAAGAGCTTACAGCTGAGGGATTGGAGAGGTTCCCGTCTGGGTTTTCCATGCCTAGGTTTCCAGTTTATAAGGGGAGAGGCTGCCCTTCTTCCCACATTACTCAGTTTGTGATAGTTCTGACCATGGCAGGGCTAACACAGAACCATATAGTCCATCTCTTTCCAACTACTTTGGAAGGGTAGGCCACTAGATGGTACAACCAGCAGCTCGAGAATGTGAAGAAGGAGCTAGATCTTCTCTTTGTTGAATTCGTAAAGAATTATGCTAACAACAACATGGAGTTTAAAACCACTCTGTAAGATTTGGAAGTTGTGGTCTAGAGGGTAAGGGAGCTTTTCCAAGACTACTTTGAGAGATGGATCAAGACTATGAACGGTTTGTTAGTAAAGCCACCAGTGACGGAGTTAATAGTAAAGCTTGTGGATGGGAGCATAGATGTGTAGAAGAAAGAAATGAAGTATAAGACCTTCTACTCATATGTTGAGGTCATAGAAATGAGGAAGAAAGTGGAGAAGTACGAAGTCATCCCCAAGTCTACTAGCTCAAGTTTTAAGTCGAGGTCCTACTTTGGTTTCAAGTCGTCAGGTGAACCATCTGCTTCTTCTTCTGCTTCGAGATCTGCCATCGCTGAGGTGGATGTTACCACCATTGCTAAATCCTTGGAAAGCCAGGCGGCCAAGAGAACTTTTACCAATCCTTGGACTGAATGTGTCAGCAAGATTTTCACAAAATGTCAAGTTGTCGGACTTCTCCAACAAGTAAGACCTGCTAGAATGCTATCCCCCGAAGAGAAGTCTAATTTCTACTTCTACCATGTATCAAACACATATAGAACCGACGAATATGCAGCATTAGGTATGGCTATTGGAAAATTAGTGGTGGAAGGAAAGTTAGAAGAGCCAGCTCCTGCCAAACCTAGCATATAGAATAATCCTCTCCAGAAGTTCAGAAACCAAGTGAACATGGTTCAATCAGGCTTAACCTCCGATTTTGTTTTCAATCAGATCATAGAAGCGAATCCTACAGTGCAAGTGGTTAGCTCCATGAAGGCCATCTTTGATGAAACAGTTCCTAAGAGGTATGACCATGGGAAGATTGAGATAAACGAAGAATGTGAGGGTTGTACAGATGAGATGACTTTCACCGCCCATGCCAAAGAGAGAGGAAAAGGGCCTTTCAGATTAGAAGACATAAAAATTGTTGATACCGAGGATGAGTTCGCTATGTTTCAGCAGCAGCTGCAATACCCGGTGTGTTCCCAGTTGGCCAGAACCTTTTTGAGTAATAAAGATGGTCAGGTAAATAATGTCACCTAAAGCGGTCAAGTTTATCAGGCAAGAGATCAAGCTCCAGTCACACCGACTAAACCAGCCATTCAAGTAAGCCCTTTCCGTCCTATCCAAGAAGTGGAAAGAGAGGAACCTACAGTCCTTGAGCAACTAAAGAGAACCCCAGCTAGAATCAGTATCAGGAAGCTACTGTTAGAATCAAAGAAGCATCGGGAAGCAGTAGTCAGAAAACTGATGGAGGTTGATGCCACCCCCCTATCCTCACCTAAGGATGTGTGCAATATGATCATGAGAAAAGACAATTCTGTGGAGAAGGACCTGATTACTGATCAGAGAGCTCCAGTAATCACCTTCAGTGATGCTGATCTCCCAAGGGAAGGAAGGAAGCACAATAAGGCACTTTCTAAAAGTACAAATCATGGACTGAGCCGTGCCCTATTTTATGGTCGATGATGGTTCTGTGCTGAACATATGCCCCTTGAAAGTGCTCCCATTCTTGGGGATGACCAAGGAAGCCTTACAGCTGAGCAACACAGTGATAAGGGCATACAATGATAGTAAATGGTCAGTGCTAGGTACATTCGAGGCTGAAGTTAAGGTCCAGGGGTCACGTCTGCAGTAGTCTTCACCATGATCGACATTCCAGTGATATACTCCCTACTTTTAGGAAGGCCGTGGTTCCATGATTTGGGAGGAGTCCCCTCCATCTTGCACTAAAAAGTGAAAGTTCCTGTCAACAAGAAGATTGTGAACATCGAAACTGATGAACCATCTGTATTGGTAGTTGTCGCCTCTTCTGAAATTCTAATGAATAGTTTCCAAGTGTCCATGCTAAACTGGGGAAAGCTAGTATCCCCACCTCGGTGGGTTCACAACTACTTGGCCCATCAGAACTATGAATAAGGAAAGGGGCTTTGCCAAAATTTGTAAGGTGATCCTAAACTGATTCGCTGTCCTTTCCAAATGAACACCGATGGCTTAGGGAGTAGGAAAAAGGGGGTATAGAAGCAGAAGGATAGGAACTCTGTCTTCGCCCAAGGTGGAGAACAAGTCTTCAATGGAAGGGTAGAGATGTTTAACTGCACCTGTCTTCTAGTACCCAGCTTTGAGATCTTCAACGATGTGGTGAACTTTAGCCAACATTGTATGGGTTTGGGGCTGACATACTAAAGAAAGACACACCTATCGAGCCCATGGGAAAGCCACATGCGGACCCTAAGGGGAAGTTACCCATGGAAGAGCACTCTACTGATCAGAAGAATGAGGAAGCTTTGGGACTGTTGGGCAATCCATCACTGTCAGATAAAGCTAGCAAAGAAACACCCGGCAAAGGCACCAAAACTATGAAGTCGTCAACCCCTAAGCCAATTGGAGGAAGCAATAAGGGTGAGGCCTCCACCAGTACCAGCCAAGATCCTCTACATGTGGAGGATGATCAACTTTATGTAATAGATTTAGCTTCCATCATTAATCTGAACACTGAAGCCCATGAGGTCATAAATGAAATGAAGTCTAAGTTTCCTTACTCGTGTGTTATTTTTATTGATGGAATTGCACAAGCATTCGAATATTCATTTCATGTTTTCAACATCTATGACACTGCATTGCATAAAATTAATTTGGGAACACAGGATGAACTTAAAATGGTAACCATATCGCAAGACCTCACTCCCAAAGAAAAAGCTGACATCACAGCAGTTTTACAAAGACATACAAAAGCCTTCGCATGGACATACGAAGATATGCCAAGGGTAGACAGAGAGATTGCTGAGCATCGAATCCCAACAGATCCCAATGTTCCCCCAGTCAAATAGAAACTCTACAGACTTCAACCAGAGTGGCGGCCGAAGTGAAAGAGGGAATATAGAAAAAATTGCAAGCTGGATTTCTGGAGGTTATAGAATACCCTGAGTGGCTAGGAAATGTCGTACCTGTGCCGAAGAAAGATAGGAAAGTCAGAATTTGTGTGGATTTTCGTGACTTGAATAAGGCCTTCCCCAAGGATGACTTCCCACTGCCTCATATAGATGTATTGGTAGACAGTGTAGCTACAGTAAAAATGTTCTCATTCGCAGACGGTTTCTTGGGATACAACCAGATGAAGATGAGTGAAGAAGACAAGGAAAAAACTGCTTTTATCACAGAATGAGGTACATACTATTATAAGGTCACGCCATTTGGACTGAAGAATGCTGGGCTACCTATCAGAGGGCAGTAACGGTACTTTTGCATAACATGATCCATAAAGAGGTATAGGTGTATGTGGACGACATGCTTATTAAGTCCCCTACTAGAGAAAGCCACGCAGCTATCCTTGATAGGTTTCTGACACGAGTAGAATAGTATAACCTGAGACTAAACCCTAAGAAGTGCACATTTGGGGTTACTCTCGAAAAGCTCCTGGGGCATGTGATTAGTAGAACAAGCATTGAAGTTGACCCAGATAAGGTGAAAGCCATAAGAGATATGCCCGTACCCAAAACGGAGAAAGAATTAAGGTCCTTCCTGGGGTCTTTGCAGTACATCAGCCGTTTTATAGCCCGATTGACACCCATTTGTGAACCCATCTTCAAACTGCTCCAAAAAAACTAACCCAAAGAATGGAACGACCAATGCCAAATCGCCTTTGACAAGATCAAAACCTACCTCCTAAACCCACCTATCCTAAAGCCACCTCAACCCAAAAAACCTTTAACCCTGTATTTAGCCATTGAAACCATCTCCACTGGAGCAATACTGGCCCAGGAGGATGGCGATAAATGAGAATTCCCTATTTATTACCTCAGTAAAAGCCTTTTGGAATAAGAAACCCGGTACTCATTGGTGGAAAAGACATGTATAGCTATGGTTTGGGTGACTAAGAAGCTGAGGCATTACTTCTAATCTTACAAATTTATCACAGTAACAAAGGAAAACTCGATCAAGTACTTATACTCAGCCCCCACATTGGTAGGGAAACTATCCAGATGGTTACTGCTATTGTCAGAATTCGACAACGAATACCAATCCAGGAAGGTCATAAAGGGAAGAGTGGTGGCAGAGTTCCTAGCCAGACAACCAGTAGATACAGCCATCGAGACAAGCCTAAAATTCCCATATGAGCAGCTGGCATCCGTGGAAATAGAGAATCCTCAATGGATCATGTTCTTTGATGGGGCTATAAATAGTCAAGGGGCAGGATTGGGAGTCATCATTAGTACGCTCGAAGGAGAACTCATACCCCTCTCCAAAAGGTTGGAGTTCCCTGTCACTAACAACAGCACTGAATATGAAGCTTGCCTCTTTAGGTTGGACACTATAATTCAGTTCGGAGAGCAGAATGCAGCCATCATATGGGACTCTATGCTAGTTATACGGTAGGTTATCAGGGATTGGGAGTTGAAAGAAGAGTCTCTCAAGCCTTATCTGGAAGCCGTCAGGGGGTTGAGTCAGAACATCCCAGTCTGTCTTTACAAGCACGTTCCTCGTGATGAGAATAGAATGGCAGATGCCTTAGCCACACTATCATCACTCTGGAGATGCCCAAGACGATAATCTTTGTGCCCTCTGATAGTAACCACAACCTCATGGCCTTATTTTGACAACCCCCGAACATACGCTCTTACAGTAGATAACAGGTTGTGGTTCAATGACATAGTGGAATATTTAAAGAAAAGTCAATTCCCTATAGACAGTGACCCCTCAGATCAAGCCACTCTCTAAAATCTAGCAGCATAGTTCAAGCTCACAAATGGGTAGCTATATAAACGAGCTGGCAAGGGGCTCCTTCTGAAGTGTTTGACAGAAGAAGAGGCTAAAGTAGTAATACAATAGGTTCACTCTAGGGCATGCGGGCCACATATGAATGGGGTATCCTTGATGAAAAAGATTCTGAGGTAAGATTATTTTTGGTCTACGATGCAAGCCGACTGTACAACGAAAGTCAAGAATTGTCATGAATGCTAAATATATGGAGACATCTCATATCTGTCCCCTGCAAAACTCCATAATCACTCGATGCCCTGACCCTTCTCTGCCTGGGGCATTGATATCATTGGGGAGATTTTACCGCCGGCCTCTAATGGTAATAGATTTATTGTAGTAGCAGTGAATTACTTCTCCAAGTGGATGGAAGATGCTTCCTGTGTCACCGTCACTGCGAAAAACATGGCCAAGTTCATTGAATGTCAGATTTTCTCTAGATACGGGATCCCCCATCATATGGTGACAGAAAATGGGGTTCAGTTCTAAGGGGAAATGATAGCCTTATTCACAAAGCACAGCATCAAACACTACCGATCCTCACCATACAAACTACAAGCTAATGGGGCTGTAGAAGCCACAAATAAGACTATCAAGAAGATCCTGTGTAAAATGGTATCCACCTATAGGGACTGGGCAGAGAAGCTACTTTATGCCTTATGGGGTTACAAGGCTTCAGTTAGAACATCAATGGGAGCTACCCTGTACTCACTTGTCTATGGCATGGAGGCAGTTTTTCCGATAGAGATGTATATCCATGCCGTAGACAAGCGAATTAAAGCTTAAATATTGTGTATGGATGTTTAGAAATGCGATGTATGTCCATGTACTTTGTGTTTTCAACAATGAAATAAAGCTTAAAGAAAATTTTATGTCTCCTGAGTGTTCTGTCAAACATTCCATGTCTCTTAGTTGCTACTCTATTATGTATTAAGCATCTAAACAAAAGGTCCGTTGGGGTGAAAATCGGAAAACGGTGCCTCAACTAAAAAGTTCAGACATCAGCTTGTCAGTTTGAAAATCAGGAATCCTCGATGGTCTGGTCAAAAGTTAGAGCAGTTCGTTGGGGAAAACTGGCGGTCTAGGCAAAAATTATAGCAATCCAATACAGTTTCCTTTAAGGTCCAGGCCAAAGCTTCCCAACTAATGCACAACACCTCAGAAGCTCACAACCAATGACAACGTGCAAACAAACACAATTAGTCAGTCTTGCCATAAGCTCCTGGCTATCTTGAATCACCACATATGGTCGGAAGCCCAACTTGTTAGAAATAACCAAGACAAGTGTTAGGCCGTAAAAAAATTTCACACTCATAAAACAGTAGAGCTCATTTTTATCCATTAATCGAAAGGGCAAGATTTTTTTTGTCACCAAAACTGTCGATTAATGAATAAAAATGAACTCATAGTTACAGCAGATGTCACAGTTTTCTAGTCATGAGTGAAACCCCGCAGCCAGTCATTTTTCTTACACTTGCATTACATCAAGTCAAGCTCACACAATCATGTGCCTCATTTCATTACATAATCGCATCCCCATTTTCACTTGCAATTGAAGGGGTAAAAATTTTTGTTGCCAAAACTATCAATTGCAAATGAAAATTCATGACGGGTAATACCAGCCACCCATCTATGTTCAACATACACGCGATTTACAGGCACATACGGCTCGTTCTTTTAGCATACGATTCGTCACTATAGGTAGCTCGCTCCTTCTTACCCTGCGACTCGCTGTAACCTGCGGTCTATATCTTTTGAGCCTCTCTTGGCATGTCTTATAGTTCTATACATAAATGTAGCACTTCACACGTGCTTTGCTCCATACATGTGCATGGATAGGATCCCTTGCTCCTTCTATCGTGTTCTCAAATTCGGCTTTCAAACTTGATCTCACGAGGGGAAGTCTGTGAGCACAGAACTTTTTCTTAAGGCGATGATGAAAACGATGTTCATCAATACCTCTTGTATGCCTCGATATCCGTATCAGTTGACCCGAGAACTCTGACATCCATGCCATAAAGAACTGAATCAAGTGTTTATCAAATATTTTTAATGGTCCAAATGCACACACATATGTATGGGTCTAAGGCTTAATTGGGTCCAAACCCAAGCATTAGGCCCATATCCACCTTCCAAAACCCAAAACCTCACATTCAAAGCCCATTAACCCAATTAAATAATCCCTTTTCCACCTAGTTACAACCACAAATCCTTAAGTTAGAAACTAATAAGAGTGAATGGAAAATAAATAGAAAAGAAAATAAAAAAGAAATGAAAAATGGAAAGGAGGAGTGAAAAGAGGGGATAGCATTTAATGAAGTATGGCAAAAAGGAGATGAGCCCATGCACCCCTATATCAATCCCACCTCCCTTGCAGCAAGGAGGGAGCCATCATTTTGGAAACACAGCAAAAAAAAAAAATCCCTCTCTCAACTCTAAAAGCTCTCAAGAAC
>CAOJCR015513825.1:0-11107 GCA_948330485.1 Euphorbia neoarborescens
GGGGTTGCTTGTGTTGTGTGCCAAACAACAACAACTTATCCACCATATTTCATAGACAGTGAATTTTAGTTCTGGTACTACTGTAACCCTAACTCTCTGTGGGATTCGATACTCGGATATAATCTTTACTTCCGTTTTATATTACTTGAGCGACCCGTACACTTGCGGTAGTGTGTAGACACGAAAAAGTTGCACCAATTACTATAGCACGAGATATAGAATAAATGGATTGATACCTTTATTCCATAACACTTAATGTATATAGTACAAATAATATCACAACCGTACAATATACAAAAGAATCAATGCCTACGAACTAGGGCACACCAACACTAACTGATCCTTATCTCTCTCTTCTTCTCCCTCTTTCTTCTTTGTTTTCCTCTACTCCTTTACTCTGTTTTTTCCCTTCTCTCTTTTTACACTATTTTGATTTTCCAATTTGGGGATTCTTAACCTATTTTCTCAATGGGGCCAAGGTATGCAATCTTTCTCTTTCTCTTCTAATTTCTGTGCTAATTAGTTTTTTTACTTTCTAGCATGATTGATGATAGGTTTGCAAATGTATTTTTTGCTTGGTTAATTGAGTTTATACAAATTGGGAATGTCACATGTTATTATATATTAACAAAATTGCTTGATTGGAATTACCCTTTTTGCATGTGTGGTGTTTTATTGAGTAAGGTCCCTTAAGCTGTTAATATATTTCAATTGTATTTGAATCATTTTATTCCTTGTATGCAACTTTTTTTGATGCTACAACTCGACCTTGATTATATACCACCACCTTGGAGCTTATTTGGATTCTAATTAGATAAGGAGGTATCCTTTCTTTGTTGAAATTGGCATACAAATTATGACTCTATCATCTTCTGACTCTATCATCTTCTGAGTATATGTTGGGCATAACATGACATGGCTTATGGACTTATACATTCACATATTCATACACTTACATTAAGGATATTCTTTGGTCTTGGTTTGTTTTTCAATTGAGTATAACACCATGATTGGAGTGCATTCCATCCTTTTGAGAAAATAATTGATTAATGATAGTCCCTTGTTGTAACTTTTGCACTATTTTGGCAATAGGTGTTTGCCTCTTGTTATAGAGAATTTGGTTTGGGTATCCTATAGAATTAGGGAACTTTTGCCTTAGGTTATACAATAGTTGCGTGAGATTACACGATTGTTGATTCAATTGTGTTTTGGTTTGTTTTATTTCATTACGAGTTTTCTTTTCTTTTCTTTCTTTTAATTTGTAGGCTAAAGTGCATAGCAAAGTGAAGGGAGAATGGTACCACATCTTTAGAACTTGAGAATAAGGAGAATACATCTCAACAAGGCTCCCCTAAAGAGCCTTTTACACACTCCTCCCACTGAGTAAACTGTCCATTCCCACTCTGTAGGTCAAAAGATGAACGACAGTACTTGAAATTGAGTAAGTACCAAATCCTTTCTTATAAGCTAATAGATTTTGACATTATACTTAGGGAAGGATTGCTAGATGAATTTACTAGGTATCTTAAAGCTTTAGAATGTTCTAATTTAGAAATTCGAGGTGAGATTATAGACCAAAATCTTTCTAGGGATTTTTACACCTTTCTAAACTTTGATCAAGGGTCACGGTCATGGCCAACTAAATTGAAAATTCAGTTTTGATTGTTTTGATCCCTATTCGAATTAAAGTCTACTGGAGTTAGTTTGACATTGAACATTGATGGGGATGTATATGTCATATGGCCTGATAGGATGACATAAGATTTATTCTGGTATGAACTCACTGGTGAGGGCTCATACAATAGTCACAGGGTAAAATCTGCTGCTATAATGAATAGGATCCTCCGACTATTCCATAAATTTATCTATTGGAACTTTGCTTGGAAGACCAAAAGTAATAGAGTTAGTCTCTAAGAATTAATTCTTCTTTATCATGCTAAAAATGGTACACCTGTGAAATATAGGAAAATTTTTGCTTCAACAATTATAGAATAGGTATAGGCACCTAAAGACTGGATTGTCCTTAGGATATATGGTCACTAAATTTGCCATGAACCTTTTTGGTAGCAATCGCTGTGATTGCTTGAATGGATTGGCACCACAGTGGGTTAGTCTGAAGGGCATAGATTGTGGTCCTTCCCCTAGCACACCCGGTGGGAGTAGGGGTAAGTGGCCTATAGAGCACACTGATGCTTCTGATGATGATGGGATCTTAGAAGCATTTACTGAGCCTGAGTTTGATGCCTCCAAAATTAGAGGCGAGCATCGGATGATAGGATGGATGTTCTCATTCAGAGGATGGAGGATATTGAGTTAAGCCAGACCTAGTGGATGTCCTATAGAGCCAAGAAGAACCACTTGACTTCGGTTCTCAATTTGTTGTGAGGGATAATAATGCATTGTAGACTAGAACATAAAACTTGGTGTGTGTTTTACTCTTGGCATCATGGGCTCAATATGTAGCGACCCTTGGGATTAACCATACATGTACATACATCACATTTTCTTCATTTCAGCCCTATCTAACTGTAATAACTAATTATCCCGTAGAACACCCCACTTTGAGCTTGAACCATTTTTCTTCAAATTTATATTACAAGGCATAAGCCTTAAGGCAACAAGCCAATACCCATCACTTTAACTCCCATTTCAACCCATCCACTCCTTTACTTTAAATTGAAAATTGGTTGTGAACTTCAATTTTGTAATCCTAGGAAATAGCTGTCACTTTCAATGGAAATTGTTCACTTTTACTGTACAAAAAAAGTAAAAAAGATAAAAAAAAATACAAAGCAACTAGTCTAACGTAGTATGGGATGGGTTCCAATTACTCAATTCATGAACATATTTTTGGTCATCACTTCTTTACTTATTAACTCCTTTTAAAAATGTTTATTAGAGCCTTAGTTCCCTGTTTATATTCTTTGTGAACTCTTTCGGTCTGGACTTCTCCATTCTGATATTCAGATTGTTTTTATCAATGGATTCTTGTTACTCAATTCGTCCGATCTCTGATTCTTATGATCTTGGTTCCCCTTCAGCGATTACATACCGATAAGATCTGGTTGATTGGAAAAGGGCATAAGTCATTCTTTACTCTTTTCTCATTAACTAGTTGTGAGATTACAACTTGTTTTTGTTGATTAATTTCATTAAATCTTTCCTTCTTTGTTTCGAAGAATAAGATTTTTGGATTTGCAAGTTAATTATTATTTCATTGTTTATGTGTGATTTTACGATCGATTTAATCTTCTAAAGTTCTTATCTCGCCTAGTGCGTATTTATAACCCTACCTAGAATAAACCCTACGTAATATTTGGAACTAACAATTCCTTAAAATATACTAGTTCTTATTTTCTTTTCTCTAGAGCTAGACCTCCTTTAAATAAGGAAATACATCTAGGAAGTATAACTGGACCTAGAGTCGTTAAATTCTATTGTTTGATTTGCATAATTAAGGTTTGATTGCTACTACATGTTTTGAGCCTCCTTTGACTAAACAAGTCCATTCTCATATTTATTCATAGATTGAAAAAGCTGCCTGCATTGTGATTTCAGTTCCTGTAGAAATAAAGTTTGAAAGTGGATCAGTAGGTTAACTAAGTTTAGAGTAATTTAAATTTATTTTTAGAAATCTAGCACTTCTATATTTTGCTTAAACACCTTAGGAGGCCTAGTAGTTTGGGGCTTGTAGGGTATTTCCTTGTGGGATCTATACCTAGACTTAAGAACCAGATTTTACTACTTGACAATGACAGGGTACACTTCCCTAGTGTTGAGTGATCAGAGCGTAGATTTACTACTATAGCTGACACCTATTAGAATTTGAGGTCTCCAATTCCGTTTAGTGCATCAATATACTTTAGCTTGTATACTGTCTAAGAGAGCTACACCTAACACAATGATAGGATCTCCAATTCCAAGCATGGGGTGGAACTAGGCTCTATGAACATAAAGGCAATGTCTAAGATAAATACCTCTGATAAAGTACCTAGTGACACACTTATCTAAAACATTATCAAGTTCCATTCCTAACCAAAATGGAAATTAAAAAAGGTTCAATTAAGAAACATCGATTATACATGAATCAATAGATACATTGGTTACTAGCTTTAAGTTAACCAAACCTACTTTCAGGTTACGGATATTTCAATGGGACCCTACAACTTATCCATAATTTAGCATCACTGACACTTGGTATTGACCCTATGTATCAAAGGGCTTTATTTGAATACCCATTGAAGAAGACTTACATCAGTGATAGATAACTTTAAGTTTAGTATAGAGCTACACAATTGGACTTATGACTGATATTACTAAATCATAGGTTTATCATCAAATGCCTATCCTTGTTATGGGGAAATACATTAATACCTACTAAAGCTAATAATCACCAAAACAAAATCTAACATTATTGGACCTATTTTTTAAGAAGAAGATGAACATGGTGTTAAATTACATCTGTTAAATATATTTTCATAGTTAAACATTATAAACTTTGAGACAAATGAAATGTATTGTGCTTTATGTAAATGAATGTTTAAATAAGATAACTCGGATTATGCATTCACAACCAATATACAATCATATTTAACAAAACATCACATTTTAATGATAGATCCAATATGAGTACATTTCAAAAGCATTAATTTTTCCAAAATGGTATACATATTTCACATAGAACAAAACCATACCATCAGTCATCCATTTCTAATTCTCTAACTGGTTAGTTTCTCTCTTATCTTAATTTTTTTCCTGGCCGCCCTTTATAGGTTTTGAACATAGCAGACTTTCCTTTTATTTTTTCCTGACTTGCCTTTTTTATTATCATTTTTTTACACATGATAAAGCCTTAACTAGTCTTAGCTTATAGGGCCTATGAACTCATTCCCATCCATTTATATGATTCTGACACTACCTTTCTACGACCTCTTTGTTACTATGAATGGGCCTTGCAATTCGGGTTGAAGTTTTCTTGAACATCAATATTTGTGGGTCTCAGCTACTTTAGAACTAAATATCCTGGCTTCAACTTCTTTTTAGGATATTTCACCTTCTGATTATAAGTTCTAAAAATTTTGGGCTGATAGATCTATAGTTTATTTAATGCTTTTAATATCTTCTTATCTATAACCGCTAGCTGATTATATTTGGCTTGTATCCATTCTGTTTCTTCCAACTGAGCTTCTAAAGTAATTCTAAATGATTTATGTTCTACTTCTATTGGCAACACTACTTTTATCCCATATTCTAAAAAGTATGGCGTTTCTCCTATCAGTGTTCTAACATTAGTTTTGTATCCCCAAAGAGCATATGGTAACTTCGCAACCTAATCTCAATAAGTGGTTACTATCTTTGATAGTATCCTTTTTATTAATTTATTAGCTATCCTACTATGCCATTAGCTTGTGATATGTATAGAGAAGATCTGCGATGTTTAATACCTTACTTTGTAAACAGCTCTGTTATTTCCCTTTGAAACTGCACACCGATATTCGACATAATATGATTAGGAATCCCATATCGAGGAAAAATGTTCTTCTAGATAAAATTGACTATCTTCATTAATATTATACTTTTTGTATGATTCTCCTTTAACCCATTTTAAAAAGTAATCTACTACCACTAATATGTATTTGTGTCCATTAAATGCTGCAGGACGAATTTCTCCTATTATATCTTTCTCCCAAGGTGAGAAGGCCAAAGAAGATGCCAAATTCTATAACTCTGTTAGTGGAAGGTGACTAATATAAGCATAAATCTGGCATTCATGACATTTCTTCACATCCTTTGGACACTAAGCTTCTATTGGTAAGCAAAAATACCCTTGCCTCATGATTTTCTTGGCCAGATTTATTCCATTCATACATGGTAAATGAGATCCCACATTGATTTTTTGTATCACAACTTCTACTTATTTCCCTATTAAAAATCTCAATAGAATTTCATTCACAGTTCTTCTTTATAGCTTATCTTTAAAAAATTTATATTGTTTGGCTAATCTTTACAATGTAACTTTGTTAACATTATTGGCCCCTTCTGGGTAATTCCCCTTTCTCAAGAACTAAAAATGTTAAAGAACCATGGCTTTTCTTCAACTGTCAATCTGGATCACAACATTGGCATTTGGAAAATGCTATAACCAATAGTTGAGCTTGTGTTCTTTTTAGACTCTTCCACATATAGGATAATATTGGTAAAGCATTAACCATTTTATTTTCTTGTCTGGGAACATGCATGAATTCACAATTATCAAGCTAAATTTTCTTCTATTGCAGTATTTCTAAATAAGGTATTAAGGCTCCTTCCTTCACATTCCACTCACCCTTGGCTTATTTGATTACAAGAAGAGAATCTCTTGTAATCAATACATCATTGGCTCTTAATGATGGTATAGTTTTTATCCTAAATAAACATGCTTCATATTTTGCACCATTTTTTATAATGGGAAAGTCTAATCTTTTGAACAGCAGAATGATCTCATCATTCGATATTGCAATAATTACCCCAATTCTAGAACCCTTTCTATTTATAACACCATCAAAGAACATAACCCATCCTTTAACTCCAATCATAGAAAAATGTTAATTAGGGAATTTTAAATTTCCCACATAATCTAACTCTAAAGGTTGATTAACCAAAAATTTTGCCACTGCTTGACCCTTTATGAATTTTTTTGTGACATACTCGATATCGAATTCTAATAAGAGTAGCGACCATCTAGATAGCTCTCCCACTAGAATGGAACCTTTATATAAATACTTTATTGAATCAACTTTGGCTACTGCTTGCACTTTATATGACTGAAAGTAGTGCCTCAAATTCTTTATTAACTAAACCATTGTAGCATATGTTTTCTATACCAACGTGTACTTGACTTCATTACCTAAAAACTTTTTACTTGAATAGTAGATTGGATAATCCTTCTTCCCATATTGTTCTTATGCCAACATTGCCCCTATAGAGGTATCTTTAATTTCTAAATAAAGGATCGAAGGCTTTCTAGGAATCGTGGACTTAGGACTAGAGATCACTAAATAAGCCTTGATTTTCTCAAATGCTAGTTGACATTTGTCATCTAATACAAAAGGCCAGTCTTTCTTCAGGAGCTTGAATATTGGTTCACAAACTAAAGTTAATGATGAATAGAATGAATGACATGTTGTAAAGTAAGTAGAAATAATCTGACTTCCTTTTTTTTCTTTGGTACTGGCATATCTCAAATAGCTTTGATTTTATTTGGATTTATTACAATTCCTCTTTGACTAACATTATAGATGACAAACTTCCCTATTGTGACCCCCATTATACACTTTTTGGGACTAAGCCTGAGATTATACTCCTTAATATGTGTTAAAAATCTATCTAGGATAGCAGGATGCTCCTCCTGAGTCATTGATTTGACCAACTGTGACCAGACAACCTTTATTTCGAAGGGCAGACCTTTGTTTTAGTAAAAAGAGTTTTGAAGGATGAAAATAGAATCCTTTTGATTTGAAAATAACCTGAAATATTTGAAAAGAGTTCGAAAAAGAAATCACTTTCCTGCAAAATGAATGAAAGAAATATTATTTCCAAGAGAATAAACTACAACATAAATGGCTTGTAACAACACTTAATCTAAGAATTGCCCATAGGTGTTGCAATAGGATTGGTAAACTTTGGGTCTATGGCAACACATTTGGAAAAAAGTTGCCTTAAATATAAAGATGTATTTTTGACATACTTTTTGCAATATTTTCACAAATTTTATATAAAGTGTTGTAAAAACTAAGGTGATAATTATTCACTAGTAGAAAATGATATTATACTTTTTTTTGATACCATTGAAAATAGTATTAGTGATTAGGGACTTAATCTACTTGAACATTTATATATTAAAGATCGTTGATGTAAAAGTATTAGTAAATTGTACTGATACTAATTTCAATAAAAATATTACAAAGATATTGACAATAATTAAAAATTATCATAAAATATTGACTAATTAAATTAAATTAAATTAAATATTTTCAATTACAATTAAATTCTAAAAAAATATTATTAACAAATTTATTTATTTAATTTTTTTTAAGAAGGATTATTAACAAATTTAAAAGAAAAATCAAATATTTATTTTCAAAATTTGAGCCCTCATAATTAAATTAATTTAATATTTTTAATTACAATTAAATTCTAAAAAAATATTATTAACAAATTTTAAAAAAAAATCAAATGTTTATTTTCAAAATTTTAGCCCTCAAAATTCTCGTCATTTAGATTTTGTAATTTAAAAATTAGGGTTGAAGTTGTGTAAAAATCCATATCCTCGACCGTGCATGCACCCCTCATCTTGGCCGGACCCATGGCAAACTAGGGTTGAGGTTCCTTCTTTCTCTCTGACTCTGTTCTCTTTTCTTGTGAAGAGAAAATGAAAATAGTAAACCCAAGAACGGTAACAATGATTCGATGGTCTCTGCTCTTACTTCTTCTAGCGGCGGTATTGTTGCCGTCAGTGGTCGAATCGGCGAACAAAAAACATGTATTCTCGCCATGTGCTGACACTCATGTTCAACGTGCTGATTGGTTCACTTTCGCCATAGCTTTTTTTTTATAGGATCTCTTTCTTCTTTAATAGCAACAATAGAATTTCTCCTTCAATTGTCTCCCTATGACTCCAGGCTATCTCTCTCTAGGCAGAATACTCAGATCTCCGTTTTCGGACCTAAAGTCGATGAAATCTCTCTCCTCACTATTAACACCACCAGTTTCTCACCGGTCAGTGAGATCTTTCCATGAATCAGTACATGTTTCCTTGAATTAAGTAATTTGTTTTACAATGTTTGTTATTTGATTGTTTCGGTCGTCGACTTGACTTGGATTCAACTTTGAAGTCAATTTGGCTATATTTAAGGGTCTGGGTTTACACCTAGTTGAGCTCCTCCATTAACAATTTGGAATTGCTAATTTTTTTTTGAATAAAGGCTATTGATATTATTGCATTTTTGGTTTATATTTCCAATCTTGCGCAAGATGAGTAACGTATTTTTGTAAAGGAATGAGTAGTCATTTTTAATGAATATTCGGTTGGTTACAAGTGTCCTTATCGTGAATTTCAGAGTCAAACAAGTATATTAGGTGATTATGTACGAACCTTTACCTCTAATTCATTGATATTGGCAAATTTTTTTCAACAGCTGTGCTTTAAAGAAACACCAATCTTAAAGTTTTTATTTATGACCTTCCCCTGTGTCTATCTGGATCCCTAGCCATTTAAGTTATACCCTCGGCATGTTCTTCTGATTCAACCTTCTTGTAATATCCCAAAATCGAAAATGTTTGGTGAAACAATAGTAACAAAACATTAACAAATTCGCAGAAACTAGAATATATCATATTCTGGTGGAACAATGGCTACAGGATTTAAAGGATGACACAGAAGAGCGATTACAAGCTCATTTTATCTTTAAGAGTAATTTTGTGAGCTCTTTTAATCAGATAGTCTGCAGCTTGTCAATGTGTGCGAGTCCAATTATTGATGGGTTCAATGCTTGTGAGCTACTACTAAACATAAATTTTGCTTCATGTTCCTACAATATATAATGAACATCTCAATCATTCACAGAGAAATAGGAAAAGGCTTTAATAGATGAAATTCTGACCAAGAGCATCAGGGATTGAGATGATGCAGCCTTTTGATTCACTGCTAAAGGAGAGATTGCATAGCCCAATGAGAACCCAGTCAATATTTAAGCACTTTAGTTCTAAGAAAGTTAAAGATAAATCCATCAAACAAATCTTATCCGTTATAACCAACTCATTTTAAGAAAACATAATAACAGCAGAAAAAGATGTTTATAAACCTATTGCTGTTAATATTAATATTGCTTCTACCAATGAATCTGCTACTTGCACCGATGATGGTGCTGTTAAGGTCAATTTTTCTTTCTCTTTTGGATCCATTATTGTTGGTTTGAATATGAACTCCAGCTCTAATAGTGTATAAGGTTTATCAACATGTTTGGCTCTGGACAGTAATTTATTTAGGTAAGTGGATATGTACAGTAAAGATATAGCTTTAATTTGATTAATTAGTTCATGATTACATGTCTTTGCTCTTCTCTTCATATTGTTGACATAGTATTTCTTTTAGTGAAAATGAAAAAATGGGTTTGAGATTTGTGAATCCTTTGCACTTACACTTGAACGTTGAATCATGATATATACAGATCCAGTGAGTTTATTAATCTTTATTATAGTCTAGTTAATATTTTATGATTTTAATGATAAGTTTAAAATAAGTTATATTAAAAAATGGAGGGGTATGAGTTTGTGTTTTGTGACATTGTTCATCTATCTAGGTATGATTCTATCTTTTCTTTGAAATAGAGTTGTTAGCTAGTAATAATTTCTTCAAGGTGAGTAATTGTTAGACGCAATATATCTATGGTGGAATGCTCAGGGAGTGCATACGTCACCAGACTATGGCAAGGTGAGTAATTATGTTGTTTAATATGAGCATTTGTTTATAAGATATTATATTTTAGTTTTGTAGCAAAGAATTTACTGGTATTGCTTTCACTGGATGTGTATGCAGAGAAAATATGTTTCTTGAAATTATGCATTGCTTAACCTTGTACCTAAAATTCATGTAGCAGTTAAACATCTGTTATACGGTTCTATTTTGTACAACTGTAGTTACCTAAGATAATCAGTTGATTCGTAAGGTACATGAAACTTTGTTCATATGTAACACCCCGCCCCTGGACAACCCCTGAAGATCGAGTGTCACGCGTGAGTCACTGCCTCGACCGCTAACTCTATCGAAGAAGTGCTTCACAAGAAAAAAGAATATTTTAAAACCTTTCCAAAAGTTAAAATAGGACATTAATATCTTAAAAAGGTACGGAAGCATTTAGAATCCGGATATAAAATACTTTCTATAAAATCTTGAATATAAAATACAATTTAGTTCAAAACCAGAAGAACATCAGAATTGCCTTGACAACCTTTCTGTGGCCTTAACCTCCGACTAAACTCCCACCAGGTCCTGAACTATGGCTCCTTTCCTTGAAAATATTTAAAAATATTTGAAAACGTGAGATTATAATAATCTCAGTAAGTGGTT
>CAOJCR015516778.1:0-10592 GCA_948330485.1 Euphorbia neoarborescens
TGATATATTTTAGAATATATTCTACTATTTTAAAGTGAGTTTCTACGTATTGGTTGTTTAAGAAATTTGGGAAGTTAGTATGTTTTGAATTAATACATAAAGTATGGTATTAAGTATTTTTTATGAGAATTACTTTCCATAGGAGATTATATTTGGTTTGAAAGATTGGATTTGGATTTATTTGAGATGAGAATGGTTTTTAAGGGGTAGACCATAGTGGCACCCTAGTGATGGTTTTGTTTTGATTTTTGCTAAGTGTTGTATGTTGTCTTGGGAAATTGTTGGACTGCGTTTTTTTCGACAATTGGACAGCAACCCCTCACATTTAGCAATTGACTGCAGTATTTTCTTTTGCGAATGTGAGTGTGGAGCCCTTGTTACATTTGAGCTCATTAGGCAGGGGACTGCGGTATTTTCCTCTGGAAATGGGTTCATCTTATTTTGTCGTTCTCATTGAATAGGGGACTGCGGTATTTTCCTCTATCTTTGGGAGAGTTGTCCAATCTTAGACATTTGATATATTGTTATTATTTGGGTAAGTCCATAGTGGCACCATTGGGCAGGGGGGACTGCGGTTTTTTCCCCTAGCGTCTGTTCTAGTGCGATATATTAACATGAAGCTATGAAAATTCGTGATTTTAATTTTGAATAAAGTTTTAATTATGAGCTTTGAGATATTTTTCATGTTTTATTTATTTAATGAAATTTAAGATTATTATTTTTGGATATAAATTTCTTTTATATTATTGATTTTAGCATTTAATTCCAATTATATTTAAATGACCTCTATCTTTATTTTGTTTTATTTTTTATGTAATCTTCTGAATTAATTTACTTATGTGATTTTTCTAAGTTTCAATTTACTTCATTTTCATGCGCATTTTCGAATTCATGATTTAAAATTTAACCTTGTATGCCATATTTAATTTTAAGTTTGGAGTATGGATTTGTATGTTACTTGTCACTCAGTGGCAACTTTTTTTTCAGATGCTGCTGATGCTGTGTGAAATCGTGTGTTGGGCTTCCGCATGGGGATCAAGAGAGAGAATAAAGTTTCCGATCGTAGTAGTTTTATTAGACTAGATGGTTATTGTTTTTTATATTTTGAGGTTTCAATTTTGAACATGATGACATTTATTAAGGTTTTATTATTTATTTTTGAGTAGTAATGACTTGGTTCATATAATTATTCTGCAATTATATGAGTATAAAATGCTAGGTCGTTACAGTTTTGGGGTTCACGATTACCTTATTGTCGTGTATCAAAGAGTTGCGTGTTGAAAAGTTCGAGTTTGCTCCGGTCCCATTTTTTCGAAATCCAGCCGAATATTTTTCTAAAGATGACAGTTTTAATCTTCTCAAAATTTTATTTTTGAGGGAGTTGAGTGGATTTTCACTAATAAATCCCTTACTTCAAGGTTTTGTGAGTATTTTTTAGTGAGTGAGTTTCCTTTTTTTTAATCAAGAGAAAATATTTTTGAAGTTTGTAAAGTCGAAAAGAAAGTTTGAGAGTTAATGAATATAACTTCAAACTTTCTAAGAACCAAAATGAAAGTTTCAAAAGAAAGGAACAAGTCTTTTTGTTCATATTTTTTCAAAATCTAAACTTAAAAGATGAAGATGAAGTGAAGAAGAAGAAAGAAAAAAAAACTCAAGCTATTGATTAGCTTTTCTTTTTTTTCCTCTTGTTTTTTTTTTTTTTTTTTGGTCTTCCTCTCTCCTTTTTTCCCTTGAAAAAACGTGAAGCCCCCTTAAAAATTAGAAATTGACTTTGTTTATGGAACCATGCTTTTAGGTCCCTCTCAAAATGGTATAAGTCCAAGTCCTCTTTTCTTGTTGTCTCTTGAAGCATCTTTCCCATTATTGTTCGGGTAAATTTCACCCATGGTATACAAACTTTCGCACTTTTCCACTTTGGTACACAAACTTTGATTTGGATACCATGGTACACCAACTTACATATAACTTCCCAAATTGGTCATTTTTACCTTCTATTGCAGGTTTCCCCCTTCATCCCATACAAAATGACACAAATACCCTTACCTTTTCACTTTTCCCCAACATTTCCTCTCTCTTCAACTTCAACACTAATTTCTCTCTCTCTCTTCCCTACTGTAAAACAAATCACCTGTATAACAAACAAAAAAAATCCATTCAAATCCCCTCTGCCACCTCCTCCTCCTCCTCTTCTTCTTCGTAGCTTACTTTTATAAAAAAATTGATTCAGTTTATTAATTATTACAGGAGGCATTCAATTTAGAACCATGAGAAGAGGGATACAGTAAATGGTGAATTTAGGGTTTGTTCCAAGTTTAGTGTATTTGCTTCCCGTAAAGAACTTTCTTCTCTTCTCTCCATTGTAGTATATTAAAAGCAAACAAGTACATATTTATAAGATCCATTCAAATCCCCTTCTTCCAAAACTCATAAATCACCCATCAGATTCAAACCAAAATACCCATACACCTATAAAACAAACAAAAAAAAATAAATCCATTTAAATCTCCTTATTCCAAAACTCACAAATCACCCATCGGCTTGAATTTTTTGGCTTGTTTCTATGGATTTCTTCGATTTCTTTGTATGGATTTCGACAGAGCAGCTTGAAGGATTCCGTCAGATTCCCTCGCCTTCTCCATGCTCCAGTTTTAGATCCGATCAGCTGTTTCCTGAGTAAGCACATCCAAAAAACTTTTGATACCCAAATAATTAACTGCCAGAAGCATCTCTTTCAAGTCTTGGATCGTCGGGATTCGTTAACATTACTGATTCGAAGGGCAGAAAGGGGTGCAATTCTTTCCTCAGGAAGGACAACAATTTGGGAAACTAAGAGGATTCCAAATTGATTTTGGGGAGCTGTGTTTTGACCAAAAAAGGGAAAGAAATCAACAGGATGAAATCATGGAAGGAAAATGGTTGGAGGAGAGAGAGAGGAGAGGAGAGAGAAAAAGAAATGGAGTTATTGGGGGAGAGAGAAAGGTAAGAATGATGGAATGAGGGAGAGAGAGGGGTAAGTAATGGGTATTTTGTTAATTTCATGCTAGGTTATAAGTTTGACCAGCGTTGAAAAGCATGAAACCTGCTAGAGAAGGTAAAAATGATCAATTTGGGAAGTCATATGTAAGTTTGTGTACTAACGGTGTACAAATCAAAGTTTGTGTACCAAAGTGGAAAAGTGCGAAAGTTGGTGTACCATGGGTGAAATTTACCCATTATTGTTCCATGAAAAACCCTTCATTAATGGTTCAAAATGTCTTTTATGATTCTTCTTTTTATAATGTTGCATAATCAAATTTTTTTTCTTTTCTTTTTATTTGTCAGAACAAAAAAAAAAATTTTTGTTATTTTATTTTCCCGTAATCTAAATTCACTTTTGTTTTTCTTTTTATCTTTTTTCCATAAACTCATTTTTATTTTATCTTTTAAGTATCCCATAAACGAAATCCTTTTATTTTGTTTATGTTTCTTTTTTTTAAAGAAAAACTTTTAATTTTTACAAACAAAAATTCATTTTTGTTTTTTTTTATTTGATTTTAAAACTTAGATTATGGATCATGGATTAATGGGTCTATGAGCTCCCAAAAATGGGTTTAGGCTCAATTGAGTCTTAGACCCACACGCCCAAAGTCGGGAAAAGAACTAAAAAAATCGCTTAACTCGGATTTATAAGATTCTCGTTATACGGGTCCCGTAGTTCTCAATATTCTCCTCTGAGCAATCTGAATGAATACAAAAGCATAAAAAGGGTCTGCCAATGCCGATTTCACCGTCATCTCGAGGGAAAAATCCCGTGCTCATAACCCTCTGACTAAGAATTCAGCTATTTATTAATAGTATATCTTATATATTGTAGCCTTTGATAAATTCTTTTACACCTCGTTAATCTAATATAAAATAGGTTGAAAAGAGTGATTAAAGGTAAGCAAGTCAAGTCTGGTGGACAGATTATGTAGCCAGAATGATATTATTGGAGAAAGAGATGAGAATATAAGGATAATCAAATGCTTTTACATGTAAATAATGATTTCTTGGCAACTCAAGATGAGTATTCATTTTAAATTTAAAAATAAATTTTGTTTAAAAGAGACTCAGGCTCGAATATATTAAACAATGTTTTGAGTCACTGTACCTAGTCTACTAAGAATTAAATTCATAGTAAAGCTGAGACCAAATGAGCGCTCTTCGCGCAACTTTTTTGATATCGATTCCATATAAACTTGCTTACCAATAACTACATTAAATGTATAGTAAACATACATATTTGAAGCATTTAACTCTACTCATTATTTTCTTTGTTATAGATTTATAAGGAAAAGTGCCTATACAAAGGCAAAAAAATATATATGTAATCCGAGCAAGATATGATATACGGATTTGGATACAAAATTTATAATACATAAGGTCTAAGAAAAACAAGAGCTACCATAAATCTAACTTAGTAATCATATAAGTTGCAAAATAAATGTTAGTTTAAACACTTTTAGACTCAGTCAGGGCTCATGACAAGAAGTTATAAGAATGAAGAGAAAGGATGACTCAAGGTTATGCATTTAGGAGGGATAACTGTTTAACCTAGATATTTAAATTGACTAGAAATTAAGAATAATTTTTCTTTTGAAATGCAAGATTATGACTAGAAATTTATTTTCTTTTTAAAACATTTGGCAAGATTTTTTATGATATTTCTTGCAGAAATCTGGTGAATCTTCCGACAGAAATAAGTAAGTCCTTTCTTCTCAGATGGGGCTTCACGGGAATTCCTACATTGGAAAAGTAAAACAAAGTTACACCGGCGATCCCGATTATGGATACTCTGATGCCTAAATCAAAGATCTCTTTTTAGGAAGATGATTGTATTTAGTCTTGAGCTTTAGTAAAGTAGAAATTAAGTACCTTCTTGATCGGAGATTTGTATATTTATAGCATTTCTCCCTTAGTTACCATTAGATGTATTAATGGTTTGAGGGCTCGGGATGGAAACAGATCTATTTATAAAAGGAAACAAATCCCGGTTTATTATTACCCTATTAATTCTGGATCTCGATAGATTACTTCCTTAATAAGCTTGATAATCGGGTAAAACTGGCACTCGACTCAATTACCTAGTCCCATTCTAAACATTAGCTATTCGACATCTTTATCTAATGACCGAAGTGCCTTATCAGCTCGGTGATATATACAGCTGTTATAAGGAGTCCCCCCCTTGCGTAACAAATCTTTTAAGTTTTAGGGTTATTTAAACAAACTAAACTAAGTCAATAAAGACAAAAAGTCTTTTAATCCTATCCTTTCATCAGGCATCCCTCGTGTCTTGCACCTATCGTATCCCTAGTTTCCACCTGTCATTCCGAAGTCCTAGGTCATAATTACCTATACCCTAAGCCTTCACATATAAAATCCACCTTTATTTTTGAATTACTCTATTATCTTTGTGTAGACTTCACAAGGGTTTCCCAGAGAGTTTTGTAGAAGACTTTACAAGGATTTTCTCATGGCCTACTTTTCTTCTTCATTCCTCTTTATCTTTAGGTATTTTCTCTCTCCCTTTTTCATGTTTGTGTGCCCTGTTTTTGCCATTTCTGAGTTGTTTATCTGCTGGTAGTGCTACTACACCTTTTGTTTTATGCTGGCTACTAAGTTTCCATACCTTGACTTCTCTGTGTTCATTTTGCTCTGTTTCTTCATTGTTTATACATATGTCGTTTGTAATAGATTTTTCTATTTTGCTTGAGGTAGTAATATTCGTTAATCAGTAACTTTATGCTTGGTTTAGTCCTTTCTCTACTCTGCATCATGTCAACTACCTCAACTTTGTCTTTAACTAACTCTATCCCCCATTATAATCCACCATGTGAACGCGGTCCTATTTTAATGTTTACAGGGGTATGCCTCTCCTACTGCTGCTCCATCATTATTCTCCGCTTTAAAAGCCATGTGTGTAGATAAGGGTTGCGTTACAGTCATGTCACAGACTCTCTAGCTTTGAAGGCTATTGAAGAGGGTGTCTTAGTTCCTGTTGAGTAGAAACACCGTATGATGGCTATGCATCATAGCTTGACTCAAGCTGCTTTCAAGGCTATTGTTGTGGTAAGGTTCTTTCTCTCTCTCTCTCTCTCTCTCTCTCTTTTTTAATTAGCTTGGTTTTGAAGTCATTTCCCTTTCTGTGTGAGTTGTCAGGATACATGATCGAGTGGTCTCGAATAGAGCAGCAGCAAGATACTTAAGAGAGGAACTTAAGGCTCAAGTTTGGGAGCTTTCTAAGAAGCTCCAGGAATCAGAGAGGATTCGAAAGGAGCTGGAGAAGAACCAAGCTAAACTCAAGTTAACTCATCGGTGGGCCATCGATGAGATTATCCAAGATTATAAGGCCACTATCTTGGCTAAGGATTCATCCTTTAAGGTGGAGATGAAAGATGTTGCTTACTTATATTACCAATATTCTATGGTGATTAGCGAGTGCATACACTAGGGTTATGCTTCTCAGTACCCCGACGCCATCCCTTTTGATGTAGATTTTCTAACCCCACAGATGTGAAGGAGTACAAAGAGTGGTAAGCTCATAGAGGAACCTCTTATACTCTGGTGGCTACCGAGGGTCCTACTCCAGCTCCATAACTCTTCTATTTGCTATTTTTTCTTGAGTCCTTTTGTTTTTCTGATTCTGGGAACTTTCGTATTAACTTTTTGGATCTCAATACTATTGATCATTTGAAACTGTTAACTTTGACCGTACTAATATTGGTGATCCAATATGAACCTTAAGCAACGCTTTAATTATCAATTTTTTAGCTTGATGTTATTATTGTATTCGATCTGATCATTTTACTTGGTAGTCAACTTTTTGACCCTACAAAATGTTGGCAGTTGAACTGCTTTAAACAACATTTTAATTTGTTAACTTTTTGACTTGATGCCATCAATCATATTTAAACCGATCAATTTATTTGATAGCCAACTTTTTGATCTTACTAATGTTGGCAACTCAATCTGAACCGCTTTAAACAATATTTTAATTGTCAACCTTTTGATCTGATACTATCAATCGTATTTAAACTGATCAATTTATTTAATAGTCAACTTTTTGACCTTACTAATACTGCCAACTCTATCTGAACCTCTTTAAACAATATTTTGATTGTCAACTTTTTGACCTGACGTTATCAATCGTATTTAAACCAATCAATTTAATTTATAGTCAATATTTTGACCTTATTGATGTTGATGATTCAACCTAAACTGCTTTAAACAATGCTGATTTTTACTTAACCAACTATTTGGTCCTAAAAGTGCTATTAAGTATAATTTGAACCGGATGGAACATGTCAATTTGATTTTAGTCAACTATTTGTCCATACTAAGATTTCGTATTTTCAAGGATAGATTTATCTTCGATTAAAATTTTGACCAACTATTGGGGAATTTACATTCACTAAACGAGCCGACTACCTCATTAAAAACCTTACTAGGGAATTTTTTTATGGGAAAAAATCACTGGTTCACGAAAAGAGTATAGCATTCTCGTTTTAGAGTTCTAGCAAGAAATGTCTTCTAAGATTACTCTTGTTCCATGTTTGGGGGATATATCTTCCATCCATATGACAAAGCTGATAGGTTACCGGTCCCACCACGCTTTTGATCCTGTATAGCCCTTCCAAATTCAAACCTATCTTCCCTTTTCCTTCTAGGTTTTAAGATGCTTCGGTATCCTTGAGAACCATATCTCCCTCTTTTAGTTAAACCGTATGGATATGTCAGTCATGATATCTTGCTATTCTTTTCTTATACGCTGCCGTTAGTATATAGGCTTTCTCTCGCTTTTCTTCTAGTGAGTCCATCTTACTTCTTAGGTTGAGCTCATTCTCTTCTGCTGAGTCATGCACTAATCTTTCACTTGAGGTACCTATTTCAGCTGGAATCACTACCTCCATCCCGTAGGTTAAAGAAAAAGGGGTTTCTCTCGTTGTTATCCTTGGTGTGGTCCGGTAAGCCCATAGTTCATAATTCAAGTGATCTGGCCAAGCTCCTTTGTACTTGTCTAATCTTTTTTGTAACCCATCTTTGATGGTTCTGTTGGAGACCTCCATTTGTCCATTGCTCTGTGGATGGACGACTGATGAACACCTATGCTCTATTTTGAAATTCCTACAGAACTCTTTAAACTTTGCGCTTGTGAATTAAGTCTCGTTATCTGAGATGATTTTACTTGGAATACCGAATGCATAATGATATGGTCTTCAATGAAAGATATAATCTCTTCTGGTGTTATAGTAGTAAAAGGCTCGGCTTCTATCCATTTGGTGAAATGCTCTACTACCACAACAATCCATTTCCTTTGTCTGCTTGCTTTCGGCATTGGTCCAAATATATTGATCCCCAAGTTTTGAATAGCCATGCCATGTGAATTGGTTTTTGTGTCGCTAGAGGAAAATGGCTTTTGGGTGAATTAATCTGACATTAGGGACAAGTCTTTGTATGTTCCTAGGCATCTGTCTCCATGTTATCCCAAAAGAACTCTGCTAACTTTGCTCTTCTTGCAATGATGAATGCTCCCTGGTGTGATCCGTAAATCCCCTCAACATATCCCTTAGGATGTACTCGCCTTCTTCTTTTGAGATATAGTTAAACCATTGCTGGTGAACGATCTTTGAAATAACTCCTGCTCTACCATTGCATATCTTGCTGATCTTTTTACTATTCTTTTAGCTTCAGTCTTATCCTCGGGTAGTGGCCCGATTTGAAAATATGCTTGTATAGGCATTCTCCAGTCTAGTCTATCTATCTTTGTTGGTAAGGATTCCTCTTCATAGTTAGAAGCTGTTGATGTAACTCGAAAGGGCAGGTTAGGGATTGCCAATCCTGAGGATGAGCCACAGCATGTCCGCTTCTGTGTTGTTTTTGCGAGGAATGTTCTCCATCTTCCATAGAATTTCTTTCTCTTCTAGTTCCACTATGAGTTTTTGAGCTCGTGCTAGATATTTCTTAAAGGTCAGATCTTTAGTTCGGAAGGCCTCAATAATTTGCCCCATGACTAGTCTGGAGTCACTTTTGATTACCACCCGGTCCGAACCTACTTCTTTGATTAACTCTAGGCCTTTGAGGAGTGCTTCGTATTCTGCAACATTATTAGTGATAGGAAAATTTAATTTAACTACGTACTGGAACCTTAGCTTACCTGGTCAGCTAATGTCCAACCCAAGATCGACTCCTTCTGTTAATGATGCTCCGTCGATATAGACTTCCCATTGCTCAAAATGGAGCATAGGGATGGGTTCCAATTCAGTGAACTCTACAACAAAATTTACTAGTAATTGAGCCTTCATGGCTGTCCTCGGTTCGTACCTGATATCAAATTCTCCATGACGGACTTCCCACTCGGCTTGTCGTTTAGAGTGTCTGGTCCCTACAAAAATATTTTGAAGGGAAAGTTAGTACGTACCATTATGGGACGTGCCTAGAAATAGGGATGCAAATGTCTTGACACAAATATAAGAACTTGGGCTATCTTTTCTATTCACAGGTATCTTTTCTCCACGTCTTTCAACACTTTACTGATGTAGTAAATTGGGAACTACTGTAAATCTTCTTCTATAATTAAGACTACCCCAACTGCTTCGTCTATTGCCGCCAGGTATACGAATAGCACTTCCCCTTCGACTGGTTGGCTTAACAGCGGATGGTGCTGAGGAACGCTTTGAGATCTTCAAAAGCTTTTGGACATTCTTCATTCCTAGCAAACCCAGGTCTTTGTTTGATTACTTTGTAAAGGGGAGAATATGCTTGGTTGAGAAAGAGATGAATCTTCCCAGGGCATTGATCAGGCCATTCAACTTTCAGACTTCGTTCAAGTTGCGAGGCGGATCATGCTAAGGATTTCATGTATCTTGAAGGATTGGCCTTAATGCCCCCTGTGAGACACCAAAAAACCCAAAACTTACCTCCTTTAACACTGAAGATGCACTTCTCCAGGTTGAGCTTAAGTTTGTACTTTCATAGTATTTAGAATATTTCTCAGATGTGATAAGGTTATTCCACCCGATTCTTTTTTTATAACCATATCGTCAACGTACCTTGTATGGACTTGCCAATCTTTCCTTTGAAAATTTCGTTGGCAAGTCGTTGATAGGTGGCACCTATATTCTTCAAACCGAAGGGTATTTTAGTATAATAGTATGTACCTTCGTGAGTTATAAATGAGGTTTTACCCTTATCCTTCGGGTCTACTGCTATCTGATGATACCCAACTTTGGCATCCAAAACTGAGTATATTGCGTGTCCTGTTGTGGTGTCTACCAGCTAATCAATATTCGGTAAAGGATAGTAGTCCTTGGGGCATGCCTTGTTGAGATCTGTGAAATCAACGCACTTTCGGTAGTTGCCATTGGATTTCTTTACCAGCACTATGTTGTCTAACCATCTTGTGTATTGTAAGGGTCTGATGTGTCCAGCTTTCAATAGCTCTGTTATCTCTTTTTTCTATAGCCTTTTATCTGTCCGTTGCATGTCTCCACTTTTTCTGTGGTACTAGGTTGGCTTTGGGTTCTACATTCAGACTATGCTTGACTATCTCCTTGGCAAGTCTTTGGTCTCCATGC
>CAOJCR015517395.1:0-13600 GCA_948330485.1 Euphorbia neoarborescens
TTAAACAAATTCACAAAACAGATCATGTAAAATTCAACATATACCAATTAGTTTCTCTATTTCAGTTGGATTAGCCAGTTAGGTAGTGTTGCAGTGATACAGATAATCACAATGATTATGTGATTCGTTTTGCATCTATTAAGTGGCAGTGACAGATATATGTAGCTGAGAAATTGATGTGCATTCAACTTTTCATCAAAGATACATCCCTGATAGTATTCTTAATATTAACTAGTTGGTTATTACATCTTAAGAGTTCCTCGACACTGAAAGTCATGCTATCATCCGTGTGCAATTTTTTATGATTGTTTGTACCGGGCGGCTCCCCTCTTCAATTTTTTCCTTGTACCATTTATACTTGATACTTGCCTGTAGATTGTGGTTATTGTTATATACCTCTATATGTGTTTTCTAATGGTTATTCTTCTTTTATTATATAATTGTTAATACTGTGCTTTCTAATTACGAAAAGTAGTGGATAAAAAGAGGTTTTTTTTTTGGAAATATTTGAGATAACAAAAGACGATTTTGCACCTTTACAAATAAACTAATGTATTAATAACTAAGAAGCACCCCCTTGAATCAGACTGAGAAGGGTGGTTTCCAGCTTCAGATATGACAGAATCATGAGAACCATGTTTGCTTTTATTTCATACGATAGAAGTGAATTAAAACACAGCACGGCCTTCAGGACATTCTAGTTTGTATTTTATATTGTCTATAGCAGGTTGTGTCAATCAGCGAATTGATTAAAATAGGTGGAAGTTTACTGTATAATATACACATATTTGATAGTAAGTAAGTATGTTTACTATAGTAATATTGAAAATTTTTTCATTATATTTTTTTGTGAACTTGATATATTATTTCTCATATATTACAAGTTCTTCCATTCGATATGATTAGAAAGTGCTCAGAATCATTTTCCCAGTCAAATACCTATTTAGTAGACAACACAATAAAATATTGTTCGATTTGTTTACTGGTAGTTGTACTCTCTTATTGGCAATTTGCATGAATCGCACCTGTCTCCTTTTATTTTGTGTTTCATATTGCCCTAGAAATCGGTTTGTGTTGTTTATTTTAATCCATGTTATACTGGTTTCTTGTGATTCAAAATAGATAACATCCTTTCAGCCTATCTTTTTTTTTGGCCTGACAGCTGTTATTAAAAGCCTGAGAAATTGCTTTTTGTTTCATTTACATGATATCTGTTTTTTTTTTTGGATATGCTGTCAGTCTAGAGAAGTTGCTATCTTCTTTCTTCATCGTTTGTTTTTGATTTCTTGCATCGGTCTTAAAATGCAGGTTTAACATTGGCTCCGCTTATTGTGAAGGTAGATCCAAATTTGAATGTCATCTTAACTGCATGCCTCACAGTTTATGTTGGATGCTATCGATCTGTGAAGCCAACTCCACCTACAGTTAGTATTACAGCTACTATTGTTCATTTTTTTTTATTGTTATTCTGATGGTTCTTTTTCTATTTTGATGAAAGCTGTAAAATTTTTGTTTTCCATCTTGTAGGAGACGATGTCCAATGAGCATGCAATGCGCTTTCCATTTGTTGGGAGTGCAATGCTGTTATCATTATTCCTGCTCTTCAAGTTTCTGTCAAAAGACTTGGTTAATGCTGTATTGACTTGCTACTTTTTTGTGCTTGGAATCATCGCGCTTTCGTATGTTCTTTCCTTGTGCTTTATTGGACTGTTTACATATTTGATGCAGCCTACATTTATTAGTTTATTCGTGATATTATTGCTGTTTCCATTGCTACCATGGTTGTATTTTTTTTAACTTCATATATTTTTGGGCATTATTTGAATCTCTCTCCTTTATTTTTCAGGGCAACATTATTACCAGCTATCAAACGATATTTGCCAAACAATTGGAATGATGACCTTATCACATGGCATTTCCCATATTTTCGCTGTATGTGGTGCTTGAGTTTTTATGTATATATTTGAAATTTTTAGTGTCCTTGGTGTAGATTTTAGCATATTTTGGAAGTTGACTACTATTTTTGTGTACGTCTTGAACTGAAAATACAATGGGATGACCCGGGGTGGGGGGGATGAAGTTGGCTTTGTGATTTACTCTCTACATTATTTTCTATATGTTGTTTTAACTCTATCAATTTGTGCACATGACATTTTATATTGCCCATACACTTTTAACATTTTTTTCTCAATTTTTCCCTTATTTATACTAGAAGAGAGGTTTTATATTAACAAACACTTTAATTTAGCCCAAATGATTAAGAACAAAGAATTATTCTATGGATCAGTTGACAACTTAAATTTGTCTGCATTCATAGGTATTCAAGTTATTTGTTTGTATGCCTTCTATATGAATGATACATCATGCTCAGCTTAATAATTGTCTGACATAGCGTGCAAAATGTGGGGAGTCAAAACCTGGAGTCTGTTCTGAAGAATTCAATTGGAATGAACTTGCCTATAATGAAATGAACTCTGTCTGCATTGTTCTCCAGATCTCTTTAGAATGTTTTCTATAAGGCATGTGTTGGTATTCTGCTACAATGTAACTTTACTAGATCTAGTTGACATTGTTGTTCTACTATGCAGAATGACTGTTTTTCCTTGCACTTTCTTACACAGCTTTGGAGATTGAGTTCACCAAATCTCAAATCATAGCTGCCATCCCTGGGACCTTTTTCTGTGCTTGGTATGCTTCCAAGAAGCATTGGCTGGCTAACAATATTTTGGGTTTGGCTTTCTGCATTCAGGTCTGACACTACAAAAAAATTTCTTTGTTGCATATTTTCATTTTTAGATGTTTTTGTTCTCTGCTTTTCTTTCTTTTCCGTATTAAAGTTTGACTAAGAACTGTAGTACAGTTTAAATTTGGTATTAACATTTAACCATATTTAGCTGTATTTTAGTTTTGAAAGTTCTGCCTACTTTTTTTCCGTAGTTATCTTGTTGCATTTGCAAAGCCTCTTCGAAGCCAGCACTTGCTTCTTGCTTGATTTCTTCCAGTGCTACTTTATTTGCGCTTAGTGACGGGTTATTGTGCAGTTGGTCATAAACAAGCGATGACCAACACGTGATGCGTGAACACGTGAACCAATTGTATTGCTTTTTAGGCAGAAATGGTTGTTTAAGTGTATAATGATTCAAAGATTTTCATTAATATTTTTCAGGGAATTGAAATGCTTTCTCTTGGCTCTTTCAAGACTGGTGCTATCCTACTGGTAAGATGTTTCAGACGGCCACTTTTTATACTTCATTTTATATGGTCCTGTCAGCAGTAACAACTGTGACAGACACAATTTTTTTGCGCTAGACATACATATCTTTTTTTATCTGTGGTTTCATATATTTGATTTGAGATGTAAAATAATTATTTTGCCGATTTGGTTCACTGCTGTTTTATTCTTTTTTTACTGCATATAACAATTAAAATGTTGGGCAGAAAGCCTGCATGTCATCATAATCAAACTGGTTTTTTTCTGCAGTCTATATATTTTCAAAAGCAACTTATTAATACCTGCAAAAAGTCATTATGGAGGAATATTTTGTTTATTGAACTGTTTCGGTCTATCGTTCTTTGCATCTTGTCTTGTTAATTTTCCGATCTATTTTTCCTGCTTCGAGTTCCCCCATTGTAGACATGTCTTTTACTTTTGCTATTACCAACATCAGAATCCTCCGCCCACTAAACCTAAACTGTGCATTATGTCAAATCATATTTTTTTCCACTACTCCTTGGAAACTTTTCTGCTTCTCTTTGTTTTCCCATCTGCTTGTAACTTCTGGCACCACTTTCTTTTCTGTTGGTAGCATCCGATATAAGTTGCAGTAGTATATTCATGCATCAAAACACAGCAAATTCTGTATGACAAAGAAATTATCATAAAAAGTACGACTTTTCCCATAGTTAATTATAAGCTGTCTTCACCATATTAGAATGGCACTTGACTACTTTCCTGGATTTTGGTTTTCATACCTAGAAAAGTTATCGAATATTGAAGTATTTTCGCCATTTTGTCTTTGTTTCAGGCAGGACTTTTTGTATATGATATTTTCTGGGTTTTCTTCACTCCTGTGATGGTTAGTGTTGCAAAATCTTTTGATGCTCCTATAAAGGTTAGTTCTCATTTAATGAAAATTTTCTATTCATCTGAGTACAGTGGGTTTTAGCATTTTCGATTCTAATTATGTAAATACGCAATCTCTCTCTAGCTTTTGTTCCCTACAGGAGATGCTGCTCGACCCTTTTCAATGCTCGGTCTCGGTGATATTGTAATCCCTGGTAACTTGCTAAAGATCGGGGTTCAAGCGCGATGTTATTTGTGTCAATAACAGCAACGATTAACCCGTTTCTTCCTTTTGGCAGGTATTTTTGTAGCATTGGCATTGAGATTTGACGTCTCCAGAGGAAAAGAGAGCCAATACTTCAAGAGTGCTTTTCTGGGATACACATTGGGAGTTGTCCTTACAATTGTTGTCATGAACTGGTTCCAGGCTGCACAGGTTTCTTTCTCGTATATGTCTTCATTTTTGTTTTTGGTAAGTACTGTTAAGCTGTATGATTAACGGATGCTCGCGGTCTCTATTCAGCCTGCACTTTTGTATATTGTCCCTGCTGCAATAGGATGTTTAGCAGCTCATGTGGTCTGCAATGGCGAAGTCAAACAAGTTCGTCTCACAACTCGTTAAAAAATTACACGATTAGCGATTGTGTGGTTCGATGCAAGACTAATCGGATCGATGTTTGTTTGTTTGTTTTTGAACATGTTCAGTTGATGGAATTCGACGAATCGAAGATGACAAAGGATAACGGCAGTGAAACCAATGCTGCAAAAAAGGTGGAGTAAGAGTCAAATTGTTCTCTCTTTCAGAACTCAATCAATAACTTGCACACTTGTGTAACGGATTTTGGTATTAAGCAAAAAATTATAGAATTATTAGCTTAATATTTTATTTTTCGGGTTTCTGTTAAATGTCTCTCCTATGAAATTACAATATTAACTCTGGAACAAAAGTTAACAGAGAGGCAGTGCTTCAGTTGGTTAAGTGACAACATTACGGTGAAATTGAAGATTTGTTGATAAAAAATAACTGATTTATGGTGATGAGGATCTGTTTCGGCCGAGCAGTCCGTTCAAATCTGCATTCTATGAGCCATAAAACTATCTTCTAAACTGCTTTTACCTAATTGGATAATATTATCTGTCCACTAATTATTAAATAGACGCATGCGATGAAAATACATTGAAATGCCCATCAAGTTAAAAAAAAAAATGTAAAAATAATATAAATTTGAAATCGTTTAATTTTTTTTTTTTAAAAATTAAACAATTTAATACAATTTAAGTGCTTTTATTTGTATATTTTATTCTATTCAAATTCTGTAGATTTAAATTATAATTAGGATTATAAAATTTGCTCTAAAGTTTACCTTCTAATTTTAAAATGGTTATTTTGAGTATTTCAAATTGGTAAAGATTGTACCCGTAACTCTAAATCAAAATCAAAATTAAATATTTTAATAGAAAAAAATTAAATATTATTTGGTTTGATTTTAGCTTTATATATAAATAATTTTATTGGATAATTATAAAAAAAAAAGTTCATGTGGTTTATCTCTTTTGTAAATAAATTTTTGTGGTTTAGTTTATTATAAATAAAATTTTGATGTTACATCTTTTTTATAAATAAAATTTTGTAATTTAGTTTGTTATAAATAAAATTTTACGGTTATATTTTTTTAAATAAGTACAAAATGATGATATGGTTGCTAACGTGGTAAAGTTTTATTTGCGAAATAGGTAAATCACAGGGTTCTATCACAGGATTTTATTTACAAAAGAAGCAAACCACAGAGTTTTATTTGTGAAATATTTAACATCAGAATTGTATTTGTAACAAACTAAACAAGAGTTTTATTTTTAAAAGATACAAGGTTTTTTTTTTATAATTAACTTTCATTTTATTTCATGTTTTGGTTTTTGATTTTTAATACTAAAAATAAAAAGAACAAAAAATAAAATTGAATTGATAATGATAATTTTAATATGAAAATTTAAAATATCATACATACATGTATTAAAATATAATATATTTTTATTTTCTTTATTTTGATTATATGTGTTTTTCTAATAAACATGACAATTTATGTATATTTAAAAATTTATTTATATATTATATAAATTTAAAAATGATATAAATTCGATATAAAATAAATTAAAATATCTTGATTGAAATCAAAACCAAAATAAAATTGAAATTGAACTAAACTGATTGATTTGATTCAAAATAAATTGAATAAGTTTTAATTTTGTTTTGATTTTTAAAAAATACTTTATTTGATTTTTAATTTAGTTTGATTCGATTTAATTTTTAAATTAAATCGTATTATTTTTAATGAATTTTGTTTGATTAAAAATAAGAAGATGAACTACACAAGATGGAATGGATGTAAATCTAATTTCAATAGATTCATCTGAAATATAATTTAACTAAATACTCACAAAGCTTCGAGAGAAATAACAAAAACATTCCCATATATTAGCGAAAAAGACGCAATAAAAATTATTAAAATAACAAAATAATATTCAATCATATATTTTATCAAGTTCCACTAAATAATTTCAAAATTTATCGTTGACAAGAATCTTATCCATGACATAGATAACTTACAAATTATGTATAAATATGATAAATTTGGGTACTTAAATTATAAAGATTTTAAAGAATATTTGACTAGAAGCATATGACGGTCAATCTATCAAAGAAAAACGATTCAATTTGTATTGTGTCGGAATGGATTCATATCCGTGAAACTTGATTCTGATGATAAAATTTGAAAAAAATATTGGAATAAATATTATTTTTATATAGGCAAAAGCTAACGAACGCCCCCGGGTCACTAGATAAGAATTACATTTTATATGCCATTTAGTGTTTTTTCTCGGTACTAACAATTTGCATTTAATGCAAATTGGTTGATTTTTATATTTCCAATGCGATGTTGGAACTATAAGCATAAATAAAGTAAAAACAATAAATATAAGAAAGAGATTATACAAAATGTAGTTGTTATATAGTGCCCCAAGAGTGTTCGTTAACGGGATCGTTTTATATAATCTAAAATGAAAATAAAAGAAAAATGAAATAAAAGAAACAGGAATCAGAAACAACTATTCCTCCTTCTCCTAAACAAGAAGAATTTTAATGCTTTTTTTAGACAAGCCTTTTCTTTGAGAGAAACAAGAATCAAAATGATCAACTAACCAAATCGTATTTTGATCATTTCATCTACAATTTAATAAAAATAATATAATTGAGTGATAAACTGTAATCAATTAATTTAATTATATTTTAATTTTTACCATTAACAAAATTTAAATTATAACACTTTTATTAAATTAAAATATTTAATTAAATTATTTTAAAATTTAAAAATTGATCGAGACTTTAAAACTAAATTAATACACTAATAAATCTGTGTTTTATCTTAAATTTATATTTTTAGGGGCAGTGAGTAGTGAGTAGTAATTAAAGCGTCCATTACTACCACCCTTGCTATTTTGATTTTTAGAGTTGAGGGACAAGATTGTAATTACATTTACACCAATTATTGAAGTAGAAGTGTTTCGAAGCGGCACTAGATATACGCACGGACAACCTAGGTCGACCCTACTTCCTGTATCCTTTCCACGTGGCGACACATCTCTTTGCCGTCTCCACCTATAAAAGGGTAATTAAGTCATTTCGATCGAGGCCAGAAACGTCACAAATTTTATATTTTTCAAAAATCAAATTTGAACTCCCCATCTACAGCGTTCAAATATTCCACATCCAACGGCATCCAATGGACCAAATAAATGGAGGGAAATTTTATTGGCCGTACGATCCTGCAGCCTTGGCCAATGATTTTCTTTATATAACTTCATTTGTTCCCCTCTGCAGAGCCCCCACACTCTCTCTTCTCTGCATCGAGTCTAGCTCTGCCGGTTCACCGGAATTCACCAGCTGTCGCCGCCGCTTATCTGGTGAGACTTCTCATTGTCGGATCTTTACTTCAATTTTGAAATTTTCTTTTAATTCTGTGCTTATTTGATCGATAGTTTGTTGTTCTCTTATTCATTTTGATGGCTTCAAAGTATTTGGAATTGGTCTGTTTGTGTTTGATAGAATGCTTGAAAGAAGTTTCAGTTAGCTCACTGGTCACCGTGAATTACAATTGAATCGATTTTGTTTGCAGAGGCTCGAAAATGAGAGAAATTCTTCACATTCAAGGCGGTCAATGCGGGAACCAGATCGGATCTAAGTTCTGGGAGGTCGTTTGTGACGAGCATGGCATTGATCCTACCGGACGTTACACTGGATCCTCCGATGTGCAATTGGAGCGTGTCAATGTGTACTACAATGAGGCTTCCTGTGGACGGTTTGTGCCTCGAGCAGTGCTTATGGATCTCGAGCCTGGTACCATGGACAGTGTGAGAACCGGTCCTTATGGTCAGATCTTCAGGCCGGATAACTTTGTGTTTGGTCAGTCTGGTGCCGGAAATAACTGGGCTAAAGGTCATTACACCGAGGGAGCTGAGCTTATTGATGCGGTTCTTGATGTTGTTAGAAAGGAGGCTGAAAACTGTGATTGTCTTCAAGGTATGTGGTTCTTTTCTTCTTGTACTTGGGTAATTTCGTTCTAAATTGAGTGAACTCAATCCTGATTTGTCGGTTACGCAAGTACTGTAGCTTCTGAAGTCAAAAGAAAAGTGAAATTTGTCATACTAACTGGTTATATCTCAATTTTTGGCCCGTGTATTTATGTAGGTTTTCAAGTTTGTCATTCCCTTGGCGGTGGAACTGGTTCTGGAATGGGAACTCTTTTGATTTCTAAGATCAGGGAGGAATACCCTGACAGGATGATGCTTACTTTCTCTGTCTTCCCATCACCAAAGGTTTCTGATACGGTTGTTGAGCCGTACAATGCCACCTTGTCTGTGCATCAATTGGTTGAAAATGCTGATGAATGCATGGTGTTGGACAATGAAGCACTGTACGATATCTGTTTCAGGACTCTTAAATTGACTACGCCCAGCTGTGAGTGCAAATTTTTGTGCCATTCCTATATTTTATGGTTTCTAGTTCTCTATTTCCATTGATTAGTTTGAAATTGGTGGTTTTATGGGAGCCTTTGAACTTTTTGTTACCATATGTACTTTTATGGAACGGCCTACTTCTCATGCTACATAATGCTGTGGAATGTTACACATGCCTACCTGAACAATTTGAAAAACTTGTACTGTCCGGATGTTTAATCTTATCCTCTTGTTTAGATCACAAGGGATGTTATATTCATCCATGAACTGAGGTTGGGACTGTAATGCATTGCTTGGCACATGATTTTTTATGGTTTTAGGTGGTTAAGTAATGGAGAGTAAAATGAGAACCATGATTGGAGGGAGGGTTTTTTTGATGGGGTGGAATTTGAGTTTAAATGATGGTTAAATGTGTAGGGTTTTGAATAGATTTTAGTTCTACCGATTTGGTGGGATGGGAGTTGAGGCTTACATAAGTTAAATTGTTAATTGTATCCTCATTCATTTTTCAAAAGTGTAAAATATTCTTCTTTTCTCCAAACATTTTACAAAAAGTATAAAATAATTGATATGTTTGTAATTTACATGTTGAAATATTAACAATAAAAATATTTAACCTCATAAAATTTAAATCCCCATCCAAACGAGGTGAAGTTTTTATCTATCATTCAACATTTTTTATTTTACTTCACTTCTTTTTACTTTAGTTCACCCTATTTTAAAATTCTTCTATAACCATCATTCAAACAGAGTATGAATTGGGTTCCCAATTGTGTTTGAACAGTTCAAAACTTGTATGTCCTTATTTAAAGGGTGAATTTGGGATTTTTCAAGTATTCCATTAATAGTTTCTTAACTGTAGAATGAAGCCGACTTTGGTTGCCTGTAGTAGGGTGGTGGTTGCCAGATCTATGGTATCTTTGATGTATTATCTTTCACTTTGGTTCAGTGATGTTGTTGTATATGAAGTTTATGTCTTACCTTACTCCAATTCATTGATTGTTGACTATTACCTAAAATTTGGTGCTGAGTCATTAGATCATTGGTATCTAGAATGGTTCATGATGTCATGTCTAGTTCCCCATTGACTGAGCTCCATTGCTTTTTTGAGCTGTGCAATTTATACAGGAACCAGAAATTTTTGTTTTGACTCTCTATCTGGATCCAACATATAGTACTATATTTGATTGCTTATGAAACTACATTGGTTTATTGTGAATCAGGATTTAGTTTGTTCCTTAGTTGACAAACATTCTAGACTTAATTTTTGCATACAGTTTTCTTCTGATGACAGCTGGAATTCATCTTCTCTTTGTATAGACAATTAGTTCAAGCAATGTGATAATCATACAGGAGCTGTTCTTATTGATGACCGTATTATGTTTTGTTGGTGTTAATTTTGTTACAGTTGGTGATCTGAATCATTTGATCTCTGCAACTATGAGTGGAGTAACATGCTGCCTTAGATTCCCCGGACAGCTGAACTCTGATCTTAGGAAGCTTGCTGTGAATCTCATCCCTTTTCCGCGTCTCCATTTCTTCATGGTTGGATTTGCTCCCCTAACATCCCGTGGATCCCAACAGTACCGCGCCCTTACAGTTCCAGAGCTCACACAACAAATGTGGGATTCTAAGAACATGATGTGTGCTGCAGACCCACGCCACGGGCGCTACTTGACAGCATCAGCCATGTTCAGGGGCAAGATGAGCACGAAAGAAGTGGACGAACAGATGATCAATGTCCAGAACAAGAATTCCTCCTACTTTGTAGAATGGATTCCCAACAATGTCAAATCAAGCGTTTGTGATATCCCTCCAAAGGGACTCTCCATGTCATCAACTTTCGTTGGGAATTCAACCTCGATCCAGGAAATGTTCAGGCGTGTGAGCGAGCAGTTCACAGCTATGTTCAGGAGGAAGGCCTTTTTGCACTGGTACACTGGTGAAGGAATGGACGAGATGGAGTTCACTGAGGCGGAGAGCAACATGAATGATCTTGTGTCGGAATATCAGCAGTACCAGGATGCCACAGCCGATGAGGAGCTGGAATACGAGGAAGAAGATGAAGGTGAACCGGACATTTAATGTGTGAAGTATTGAGTTGCCAAGGTGAAGTTGTTCTATCTGTGATTTCTTTCCGAAAAATATGCCCAAAACTGAGCTGTAAGTTTGAGATGTACTTTGTTTTTCATAATTTGCTTTTCATGCCTGAAATTTTAAATCTAAAAATGTACTTTTATTGCGAAAAATATTAATATATGTAAACATATTATGTATTTCACATTAATAATAATAATAATAATTAATATTAGGTATTTGAGTCGGAGAGAATCGGATATAGATTTATTATTTGTGCGGAAAAGAATTTTGAAGTGTTCTCTTAAGTTGAACAAAAATGCTGCCAAACTTTTAAATAGTCTTGCTGCCCTTGTTAATTTGTAAAACTTAGTGATCTATATTAGTTATTGTTGTTGTTGTTTTTTTTTTTTTTTTAAAATTTTTTATAAACAACAAGAACAATCAAGTGGCATAAATAAAAAAAACAGTACAAGAAACAATCACACCTGAAAAGAAAAGAAAACACCTACATAGGATAAACTAAACCACCAAAACGGGCACATGACTACAAAGAGTATATACAACAGACTAATTCAAAGGATAGCAAAAAGACAACACAAGTTCCTAAATTTAGGAAAAAAAGCAATCGGACTCCTGAAACAATCCTCTACCGCTCCAAATCCGCCATAAATCCTGCCCAGCACTGAGATCTCACAGGATCTTGCTGAATAGAACGTGGATCTGAAGATCTACGCCGCACGAACTTCCACCGTAGACCGGGGATAAGATAAAACGCTAAAGCCCCGTGCGTGATTGTTGGAATGAAGAGAAATGACGAAAAAGGAAAGAAGGAAAGTCATACTCGGAAAAAATCACCTCTGACCGTCGATCGGGACTCGGTGCCACCCAAAAACACAACAAATGCACCAACAAAATGAAAGAAAAAAAGAGAGAGGCGAGAGCTTCTCTCTCAAACTATGGATAAGCTTTCAAGTTATATTAGTTGTTTTTAATAATTTTTAAAAAAATATTGCTCTCTTAAAGTTTATTTTTTTTGAAAAATAATAAGAAAATAAAATTCAGAGATAATTTGGATGATTTTTATGAAGGTAATTAGACACTTGGAATAATTTAATAAGGTAATTAAACACTTTAAACGATTTCTAAGAAATAATAAGATACTTTTATATAACTTGATTCATTTTTAGAAAAATATATAGTTATTTTTAGGAAAATTTTATCCGGATTTTGTTTTTGATAAAGTAAGGTTATTTGATAATTATTAGTCATTGCATGAGTAAATTCAAAGGTTAATAATCACAAAGTAATCTTGTTTTGTCAAAAATAAAGTAAAGATAGTCGACATCCTATTTTTAAGGTGAGTAAAATCAAATTAAAAATAAAAATTAATTCGAAAATTGAAAAAAATCGAACTAAACAAAATTAAATTTAATTTGGTTTGTTTTAATTTTTATACGTTAATACTTTATGTTTTCAGTTGATTTTTAGTTTTTAATATAAAATAATAAAAATATTAAAAGAAATAATAATTTTAATATTAAAAAATTTAAAATATTATATATATATATTAAAATATAATATATTTTAATTTTTTACTTCATTTATATATATTTTTAATAGGTATTATAATTAATTTTTATTAAAAATTTATTTGTACATCATAAATTTTAAAAAATATAAATTACATATAAAATAAATTAAGATATTGTTATTTAATATAAATTAAAATTATTTGATTTGAATTAAATAAAATTTATTTTTTTAAAAAAATTATTTAATTTTTAAACCAAATTATATTTTATTAATTATTATCTGTCTTTTTTTATTGTTCTACCAAATATGCCTTAAAGTTTAGGAGATATTTACTCTTTGAGCCGACTTTGTGGTAATTATTTATTTGGACAAAGTATTGTCATTAGTTGCAAAGGCAAATGCTCCAGCTATCTGTCACATGTCATGTGCTTTTTCCATTTCAACCCTACAATTATTTCAATAAAATAAAATAAAAAAGATTACTTGTTGAGGGTGGTTACTGAACTCTATACATTATTTTCAGGGTTTTTTTTTTTTTTTTTTTTTTTTTTTTTTTTTTTTTTTTGTTGCTAAAAGGAAATAAAGAAAAAGACAACAAACACAAGGAACTAATCAAAACATTACAGAACCAAGCCTCCAGTCTTTGGGGAGCTGTGTTATCAATGGACCTGTTCATGGGCCTAGGGGCCCGCCCGGTCCGCAAAACCCAACCCGCCTTGGGCCGGACTTGGGCTGCCAAAAATTAAAAAGCCCGAGTCCGAGCTCGCAAAGCCGCATATTCTGAGGGCCGGGCTTGGGTAATTCTATTAAACCGCGGGCCGGCCCGAGCCCGGCCCGCATATAATAATATTATTAAAAATATTACTTAATAGTTAATATTATATAATAATAATATATTATAAATTTAATATA
>CAOJCR015521881.1:0-12625 GCA_948330485.1 Euphorbia neoarborescens
GTTTCTCCATGGAGTGCTCCGGTGCTTTTTGTTAAGAAGAAGGATGGAAGTATGTGGTCATGCATAGACTACCAGTTGAATAAAGTTACTATCAAGAACAAGTATCCTCTGCCGAGAATTGAAGAACTCTTTAATCAACTGAAGGATGCAGGTACATTCTCCAAAATGATCTCAGATCCGGATATCATCAAATCCCGGTGAAGAAGGATGGTATTCCAAAGATGGAATTCAAAACTAGAGACGGACACTACGAGTTTGAGGTTATGCCTTTCGGTCTTACAAATGCATTGGCAGTGCTTATGGATCAGATGAACCGGACATTTCACGAGCTGATGGATATCTGTGTAATAGTCTTTACCGACGACATCCTTGTGTACTCAAAGGGTGAAAGGGAGCATGCTATTCATCTTAAATTGGTGCTGGATATTCTGAGGAGACAGAAGTGGTTCGCTAAATTTTCAAAGTGTGAGTTCTGGCTTAAGGAGTTTGCTTTCCTAGGCCATGTCATCAACAAGGATGGTGTGAAAGTTGATCCGATAAAAGATCAAAGCTATTCTTAATTGGGCAAGTCCTACCAATGTGACAGAAGTGCAGAGTTTCCTCGATCTTGCCGGTTATTACAAAAGATTTATGCATAATTTCTCCATCATTGCTCAACCCTTGACGAGATTAATGAAGAAGGAATGCAAGTTTAGATAGACCGAGGATTGTGAATGAGCTTTTCAGCTATTGAAGGAGAAGCTTACAGCTGCTTCTGTTCTAGCTCTTCTGACAGAAGGAGTAGAGTATGAAGTGTACAGTGATGCTTTGAAGAATGACTTGGGTTGTGTATTGATGCAGCAAGGTAGAGTGATTGCCTATATTTCACGACATTTGAAGACTTATGAGCAGAATTACTCGACACATGACCTGGAGTTAGCTGCTGTGGTTTTTGCTTTGAAGATTTGGTGGCATTATTTGTATAGGGTTTCGTGCAAAATTTATATCGATCACAAGAGCCCTAAGTATATCTTTACTAAGAGGGAGTTGAACATGCGGCAGCGGCATTGGCTTGAGCTTATCAAAGACTATGACTTAACGTTGGAGTACAAGGAAGGAATGGCTAATAGGGTGGTTGATGCTTTGAGCCAGAAGAGCAATCATTATTTGAACTTTATAAAGGTGCTCCCTAATGATCTTTATGTTGAATTCAGTAAGCTGGAGATTGGGGTAATACCCAGAGGTGGTGTTCTGGCTTATTTGAATGCCATGAGGGTAGAACATGCCCCATATGCTAAATTGAGAGAGAAACAAAAGGATGACCCCATACTTCAGAAAAGTTGGGCGGCTAAGGCCCAGGGTCGTGTAGACCCTTTTAAGATTTTGGGAGATGACAATATGGAATTTAAGGGACGTTGGTGTGTACTTAATGATCCAGAATTAAAGAATTAGATTTTGAGTGAAGCTCACAACACTCCATATTCAGTATATCCCGGAGGTTCTAAGCTGTACAAGGATCTTAAGACTCATTTTTGGTGGCCTAGAATGAGGAGGGAGTTTGTAGAGTTTGTGGCTAGGTATTTGACGTGCCAGAAAGTAAAGATCGAGCATCAAAGGTTGGGTGGTTTGCTACAGCCTCTACCGATTCCTGCATGGAAGTTTGACTCCATTTCTATGGATTTTATTATAGGACTTCCGAGAGCTGTTGGGGGAATAAATGCGGTCTGGGTTATTGTTGATCGGCTGACCAAAGTTGTAAGATTTATTCCTATAAGAAAGACGTGGTCGATGGAACAGTTAGCTGAAGCTTATGCTAATGAGATCATTAGGCTGCATAGTGTGCCTAAAGAGATTGTCTCGAATCGTGACCCGTGGTTCTTATCTCACTTTTGGACCGCTCTATAAGAAGCCTTTGGTATGAAGTTGAAGCTAAGTTCTACTTTCCATGCTGCTACTGATGGGCAAACAGAGAGAACCATTCAAACTTTGGAGCATATACTGCGTGCTTGTGCCCTAGAGTTTTAGAAGTCGTGGGTGAAGTCCTTGAGTTTGATCGAGTTCCCCTACAACAATAGATACCATGCCAATGTTCAGATGGCTCCTTGTGAAGCTTTGTGGAAGTGTCATAGCCTGACGTGTTGGAGTGATATCAGTGATGCATTGGTTTTGGGTCCAAAACTAATTCAAGATACCATTGAGAAAGTGAAGGTGACCCAAGAAATGATGAAGGCTGCCTAGGATCGAAAAAAGTCCTATGCTGATCTTAGGAGGAGGCCGATTGCATTCGAAGTAGGTGGCAAGGTGTTATTGAAAGTGTCTCCTATGAAGGGTGTGATGCATTTTGGGAAGAAGGGCAAGCTAAGTCCGAAGTATATCAGCCCTTATGAGGTACTAGAGAGGGTTGGTGAAGTTGCTTATCTCTTGGCACTACCAACGGAGTTGTCTAAGGTGCACAACGTCTTCCATGTTTCATAATTACGACGTTACTTATGTGATCCAGCCCATATCATTATCGTCGAGCCAGCTGAACTTGAACCCAATTTGACCTTTGAAGAGAAGCCTGTCCAGATTCTTGATTGCCAAATGCGTACCCTTGAAAGAAAAGAGATTCCATTGGTGAAAGTATTGGGGCACAGTCAAAAGTTCGAAGAAGCTACATGGGAGACTGAAGAGTCCATGTGAACTAGATACCCCAAATTATTTGTAACTGAGTGATCATTGCCCTGTTTATTCATACATGTTTGATTGTTTTGACTTTCGTCAGTTTCTTTTGTCCTTAAGTTTCGAGGACGAAACTTTTTATAAGGGGGGAGGATTGTAACACCCCAAATTTTTTATTATGACATTAAATCTATGATTTAATGTTTCAAATTCACACAATATACTGAATAATGTTACTTGTTAATTATGTTTTTTTAGGGTTTTCAATGATGTGAGAATTAAAATCTTAATGATGTTGACATTATGAATTTCGGCGAGGTGCAATTTAGGCATGATGGTTGAATTTTTGTATATATCTAGTAGTTGGCATAAAATAGGAAGTTTTATTGTGATAAAACACTTGTTCCTATCTTGAGAATTATTTCCTAATTTACCTTGATTCCAAACAAATTTTCAGCTTGATTATCCCATAAATTTCGAAATCTAACCCAAAAATCCTTCCAAAAATTTCGGCTATTTCACCCTTGATCTCCTTATTTTTTTAAGGCACCCAAAATCATTCCTTAATTCAAATCTTTTAAACCCTAATTCACGAACCATCTATATTAGTGGCCAAAATCCCCCTAATGCTCTTCTCTCATGATTTCCAAAACCAAAATTAGGATCGATTTGAGAGAGTGAGTGTTCTTCGTGAGTTCGGGCTGCCATCTCTTCAGTTTGTGGTCTTCGTGTGTTCGGGCTGCCATCTCTTCTGTTTGTGGAGCTTGGATATCTCTTGAGCTTCCTTCTTTCTTTCGGATTCTTTTTTTTTCGCTTGAAGTGCTGTTACTCTTACTATTCGAGGCAACTAAATCCTTCAGATATGTCACTCTTAGTTGAATTTTAGAATTACATGACTAGGGTTGAATATATAGGTATATATATAAATGTTTGTATGTTGTGGAATTGTATGAAAACTTGGTTGTTGATACGATTCTGTGCAAGAATTACTTTCGAGTTAATCATGATAATTGAAAGTATGTATTTCGGATATAATGGGTGTTTGGGTGATAACGTTGATTTGTTCGGTTGAGTGATGTTTTATTTGCAGTCGGTGGATTCCGGATAAATGTTGGTTTCATTCATGCTTATTTATAAATTCGAAATTTGGCTTTTCTTAGTAAATCTCAGTTAAGTTTTTATTTTAGGGTTATGGATTGTGTGATGATCTTTGTTTAACATAACTCAAAATTTTTTTCTTATATTCTAGAAATTCAGTCCTTTGATGTTTTAAATTTATGGTTTTCAATTTGGTTCACATGTATTTGTCGATTTCGGTGAATGAGGTGTTCTTATGAAAATTGAAAAGTGCAGTTTTTGGGATCTTCTATTGCCGGCGCGACTTTGGTGTCGCTAGCGCGACCCCGCGCGAGCAGTGAGGCTTGAAGCCTCTGTCACTGATGCGACTTTCTTTGCCGCTGGCACGACAGCTCCCTCCCTTTCTGTCGCGAGCGCGACTCTTTTGTCTCCAGCACGACCCTCACTGTTTTCTTGAGTTTTTAAACCTGTTTTTCTCATGGTTATATGTCTATATGATCTCCTTTCCGTGCAAATGAATACAATTAAAGAGCTGATTGATTAAACTCAGTTCATATGTGAATTGGTTACCTTGGCATAATTGGTTTATAGATGGATTTGTGATCATGGTGTTTGGTAAGCGTAAGCTAATTCTATTATATTGGTTGTATATCTCGGACATGTAGTAAGTTTGGAACCTTGAGAATCGTTATGTTGCTTTTTGGTCAAGAGTATTAAATGTGAATATTGATGTTGGAATTTGGATTGGTATTTTGGAAAGTTGATTTGTAAAGACTCAAAACGCCGAATTCTGAGGCAGAGTCAGAAATTGATAATTTTGGGAAATTGGTTTGTAAAGAGTCAGACCGCCGACCTCTGAAGCTGACTCAATTTATTGGTTTGTAAACAGTCAGACCGCCGACCTCTGAGGCAGACTCAGTTTATTGATTTGTTGATTAGCCGAGTCAGATCGCCGACTATGAGGCAAACTCAGATTGCGGACTATGATGCAGAGTCAGACCGCCGACCTCTGAGGCAGAGTCAGATCGCCGATTGCGAGGCAGGGTCAGATCGCCGATTGTGAGGCAGGATCCGGTTAATCGACGTGTTTGGTTTAAATTCATTGGTTACGAAAGAGGTTTTGACTTGTTCTGGTGGTATATGAGATTTACGAGTTTGAAGCTCTTGTAATTAGTTGTGTTGTTTTGGACATCACTTCGTGGTACTTGTATAATTGTAGTCATAATTGTATTCCATATTCTTGTGTTACTTATATAATATTGTGTAAACCGTGTTTTGTCCATCATGTGATCCTTGTTAAATTTTGAGTCATATAAATGAATGGTTTAGTTGCTTGTCACTAAGTGGCAACTATTTTCTCAGATGTTGCAGGTGATGCATGAGATGGATGATTGGACTTTCACTGGGGTTCTTGATGAGAGTGATTACGGACCTTTAGAATTTTATGATAGGGAAGACATTAAAATTTGTAGCTTTCATACATTTTGTTAAATTTTGGAATAATAATTATGTTATCAAATTGTTTAATTTTCAAGTTTTAAATTATATCCGTTTTTGTTATTAAATGTACATAAGGCTAGGTTGTCACAGACCTTGGTGCTGTACGATAGCCAACACCTTGGTTAATGGATCAGTGACATTATTCTTCATGTCAACCCCCTATAGTGCAATATCACCTCAATCCATGATCTTTCATATCAGGTGAAACTTTTCAAGTACATGTTTGGATCTCTTATGTGATCGGGGCTCCTTTGCTTGTGCGATTACTCCGTTGTTGTCACAAAATACCATCACTGGGTCTAGGATAGAGGGGGCTACTCCTCACTCAGTGATGAATTTCTTGATCCAAATAGCTTCCTTTGCTGCATCACATGCCGCTATGTACTCTGCCTCTATAGTTAAATCCGTAATAGTAAGGTGTTTTGAGGACCTCCAACACATGGCGCCGCCATTAAGGAGAAAGATATAACCAGATAGCGACTGATTTTCATCCTCATCAGTCTCAAAGCTCACATCAGTGTAGCCGCTGATTGATAACTTATCTTGACCTCCATACACTAAGTAAGCATCCTTAGTTTGGTTAAGATACTTAAGGATTGCTTTGACAGCACTCCAGTAGTTCTTACCCGGATCCGACTTGTACTTGCTCGTCATACTCAGTGAAAATGCAACATCAGGTCTCATAAATAACATGGTGTATATGATGGAACCTATAGCCGATGCATAAGGTACTCCACCATCCTCTCACTCTCCTCTTTTGTTTGAGGAGAATCTTTTTTACTTAGTTTCAACCCATGGCGCATAGGCAAGAATCCCTTCTTTACCTTATCCATGCTGAAACATTTTAGAACTTTATCAATGTATGTCTCCTAACTTAGGCCTAGAAGCCGACATGTTCTATCTCTATAGATCTGGATCCCAAGGATCAACTCAGCCTCGCCTAAATCCTTCATCGCAAGCACTTACTTAGCCACTGCTTTACCCCTTGCAATGCAGGTATGTCACTTATGATTAGAAGGATGTCATCCACATATAGTACTAGGATAGTGGAAGTACTTTCATTCACTTTCTTGTACATACAGGGTTCGTCAAGGTTTTATACAAAACCATACTCTTTGATGGCTTCATTAAACCTCTGGTCCTAAGATCGAGATGCTTGCTTCAATCCATAAATGGACTGATCAAGTTTGCAACTTCTGTTAGGATACTTTGGATTGACAAAACCCTCAGGTTGTTCCATATAATCATCCTCGAGTAGCTTTCCATTTAGAAAAGCGGTTTTGACATCCATTCGCCATATTTCGTAGTCATACCATACAGCAATGGCAAGGAGTATCCTTATGGATTTGAGCATAGAAACCGGTGACAAGGTTTCATCATAATCAATCCCTTGAACTTGCCTGAAACCCTTCGCCACAAGTCACCCTTTGAAGGTATTATCGGACTTGAGTTTATAGCACCACTTGCATCCAATCACCTTATCACCCTGCGGTGGATCAACCAAGTTCCATACTTGGTTATCGCGCATGGATTGCATCTCGGATTCCATGGCCTTGCGCCATTCATCCTAATGTGAGCTACAAACAGCCTCCTGATAGCTTTTGGGCTCTTCTTGATCCAAGACCATAAGATCCCCATCATCAATCACCAAGAATCCATATCTTTCTGGCTGACGACGAAGCCTATCAGGCCTTCTGAGGTCTTGTATCACTGGGCCTGCCTCCTCCACCACTTGTGCACCTGGCTTATTTACCTAGTCCTCTGCTGGAGGTTGTGGATCTTGAACTTCATCGAGTTCAACTCTACTCTTACTATCCTTCTTGGAAAGGAATTCCTCTTCCAAGAAGTGACCCTTTCTGGATATGAACACCTTGTTCTCATTCGGGTCATAGAAGTAGTAACCCTTAGTTTCCTTAGGGTAACCCACAAATCGGCACTTGACCAATTTGGACTCTAATTTGCTACTTGTCATTTTCATCACATGTGCAAAACATCCCCAGATCTTTTAGAAAGAAACACTGGGCTTTCGACCCATCTGTAGTTCATATGGTGTTCTTTCAACTGCCTTACTCGATGTACGATTAAGTGTGAAAGATGTCTCTAATGCGTAACCCCAAAATCAGGTAGGGAGCGTCGCTTGACTCATCATTGAGTGGACCATATCCAATAAGGTCCTATTCCTCCTTTCCAATATACCATTCTATTGGGGTGTACCAGGAGGGGTGAGTTGGGACAAAATCCCACACTCTCTCAAGAATGAGTCAAACTCTTGGCTCATATATTCACCACCACGGTCGGACTATAATGCTTTAATAGTCTTGCCAAGTTGGTTTTCTACTTCGTTCTTAAAATCCTTGAAACGATAAAGGGTTTCTGATTTATGCTTCATAAGGTAAACGTAGCCATACCTACTGAAGTCATTGGTTAAAGTAACAGAAAAACCATATCTAGTAGCTGTGCTCATCGGTCCACATACATCTAAATGTATTAGGTCCAATAGCCCAATAGCCCTTTCACCCGATTTGTTGAAAGGTGCTTTTGTCATTTTACCCTGTAAATAAGATTCACAAGTACCAAATGACTCTAAGTCAAATCCACTAAGAACTCCACTTGCATAAAGCCTAGGAATGCGTCTCTCGTTTATGTTGCCTAAACGATAATGCCAGATATACGTAGGATTAATCTCATTGGCCTTAATCCTTTTAGTATCAACGTTACATATGAGATTATCTTGGTTTAAGTTTAAAACATACAAACCATCAATGAGCTTATTAGTTCCATATAATATATTGCCACATGAAAACGAAATGCTACCATGTCAATATTAAATATAAAATCTTCAATATCCAGACTAGAAACAGTAATAATATTCCTGCACATAGTAGGCACATAATAACAGTTTCTAAGATATAAAATAAGCCCAGTATGCATCTCCAAGTAGTACTCTCCAACCTCGAAGGCATGGACTCATGCTCCATTCCTGACTCAAAGATCTACCTCGCCAGCCAATGACCTTATATTTCTTAGTCCCTGCACGTTGCAACAAATGTGAGAACCACATCCTGTATTACTGACCCAAGAAGTAGATATAGCAAGGTTAATCTCAATAACAAAGATACCTAAAGAACTAACTTGGTTCTTCTTCTACTCCCCTTTGAGCTTAGGACATGTATTCTTCCAATGCCCTTTTTCACCACATCCATGGCACTGGTCCTCAGGAGAAACAACAGGTCTAGCACTACCCACCTTCTTGGCCTTAGCCTTAGCCTTGCAGACTTTGGCTTTGGCCTTACCTTTGCCTATAGGGTTACCTCCCTTACTTACCATCAGCACTTCAGGAGTCTTTTTGACAGACTGTTCCATCAGCTTCAGCATACCATGAAGCTCCGGAACAGTCTTTTCCATGCCTTGCATGTTATAGTTCATGATGAACTATCCAAAAGACTCAGGAAGTGATCCCAATATGTTGTCCACAGTAAGCTCTTGTGGGATGGGTGAACTGAGTCGAGCTAGTATGTCAATATAGCCCTTCATCTTAAGTACATGAGTACTCCCCGATAACCCAGATGCCATCCTACAAGTGCACAACGATTTTACTATAAGGTACCTCTCTTGCCTCGCTTGATCTTGGTACATCTTTTTCAAAGAGTCCATGATCTCGTAGGTATGCTCCTCTATGAACTACTTTTGTAGTTTGGAGACCATAGTACCTAGTAGTAAACACGTGACATCACTATCGTCACGAATATACTGGTCATAGAGTTCTTGCTATGCAATAGTCACTCCACGTCCAGATGGATGCTCTGATGGTAAGGGCCTATCAAGCATGTACTCCTTCGCTTCTTATCGAAGAACAATTTGTATATTCCTCGACCATTCCAAGAAGTTTGGGCCCGGTAGTTTCTCCTTATCCAATAATGAACTTAGTGAAAAACTACTTTGTGGTGCAACTATAATATAGGTTTCAAAACTCTAGTAAATTTGGAAGAAAACTATAGAGAGAGAAGGAAAATTCATAGTCAGTATAAAGGGCTTTTCAGCTAAAACATTAATTAATCCATTTTATTAATACAGTTGGTGTTTATATCTTTGGCCGACTTTACCAAGACCCATAATGCATCTTGTGATTACCCAAGCTGAGCTTGTTATGTAAAATAATCATAGATCGCTTGGTAGGATAACTCTATCCAATCCTTACACTAAGGACTCTTGGTTTGATGGGTTCATGGCACATTACCCATCCGTTCTCGGACCAGGAATTTCTTTGCAATCCGTAGAGTTAAACCACCTTTTACTTATTTACCATGTTGGGATTTTATTCTATTTGTGTTCTAGACCCATTAGTCAAGAGTTTGGCGTTGGCACATAACACATGATAATGCTCTTATAAACACGGATCTAAAATCCATCCAACATCTAAACCCTTTACGTCAAATCAATCATTCACAATTTAGTTGGCTTTGGCACATCCTATATTGCAAATATTGATAAGAGGTCAAGGTGTAAAATCGAAAAGCACTTTTGAGCGACTCTCTATTTAGTGGATTCATTTTAGCATGATAACAGCTTTGCATACATAATTCGCGGGTGAGAATATAGAAAACATTATACTGCCATACCACAATGCAAAACATACTTTCATAAATGCAATAAGGTAGTCTACGAGCTTTTGTATTACATCACTAGAGATTAACTAATAGACTATACTATTACAAAACTCCAGCTTGGCTTGGTCTGTCCTTCATCGGGCTCCCACCATGGCTTCCACTCATGTAGGCTTCCACCTTGGGCTTCCATGCCTCGATCTTGATGTAATCACAACACTTATCGAACAAGTATATATAATACAACAAAATAATCCCACACATGAGATATTTCCAAAGCTAATAAAGAACAACCAAACTCGTAATAATAGCCCATAGACACCATCATACATAAAAACAAGTAATGTACCTACCGTGCACATTCATACAATATATGATGCATGTCAATGGCAAATAATAGATTCAAACATTTCGGTTTTAATTAGGTCAAGCCATTACATTGAAGGTTTCCATTCTTGACCATTATGACTTAGCTTGGTTAAAAGCCCATTGACATAAGTCAATGCTCCCACTCAAATTAGGAATGTCATAATCCCAAAAATACAGACGTCCAATCACAACCCGTGCCATAGGCTATTGGACCAACCTTCAGTCCATATTCCATAAAATTGATATCAAAGGAATATGCATGTTAATACATATTTACATATATTCAAATTATCCCAAAATATAATAAAATGTATATCGGATTGAACCAAAACCCAAAAACCCAAGCAAAGCATAAAAAAGGGTTCAATCCGTGTTTTAGGGGTCATCTGCCACCCGAGAGCTTTCCCTATCACCCTAGTGACAAAAGAATCTCAGAAGGGATGCCATCTGGCGCCCGGCGACTATCTCTATCACCCTGGTGATAAAAGCCAATCGCATAAGATGGCCTCCATTGCCCGGGCGACTGGGTGGTCGCCCTGCGACAAAGGCTTCTGTTGCACACCCCTAAAACCCTCCCTGGTGCTAATATCAACACCCCAGTGATCGCATAAACCTCTGAGAGGCATTTTCCATCACCAAAGTGATAAAATAATCATTCCGAAGACAAATCGAATTCCAATTACCGCAAATCTTCGTACTGCTAGTGGAATTTCGGTGATTGGAACTCCATAATTTTAAGTAAAACAAAAACAACATCCAACACATCACAATAGAAGTAAATAAAGATTATCATTCGCCATCATATGCAAATATACTAAAATTAAAATCGGGATAATTCCAAAACTCAAAAATACGTCGAAACCTTTCCGAAATCGAAATACCCTTCGGAACCTTACTCTGATACTACTGTTGGGGTTTGGATGAAACCCTAGAACACTAATCCCACCGTGGAATGGCAAATTAAAATTCTAGGATCCAATCCCCATGATTGGTTTGAAGGAATTACGTTCGGGAAGAGATTTTCCCGCATTAAGAAGAAGAAGATGAATCGGAACACTTACAGATTATCTCCTTCAAAGTTTGCTGCAGAATCCAATTTAGAACTCCTCTAAATTCAGATGTGAGACCATTCTTCCCTCGGAATCGTGCTATCAAGATTCGCACGAATGATAAACGATTGACTCTTGAACCTTAAAGAGCCGAAATTGCACCAAAATCTAACCCTAGAATTTCTGCAATTCCTCTCTTTTCCACTAGGAAAAATGTGTTCCTCCTCTTGTTGGCTAGGGTTTTTAGCATTTATATGAATTATATGGGAAGTTTCAACTTCCTACACCTTACCCTAACCTCTTGGTTCAACCAATTTGGTCCAACCGCCTCCCGATTAACCAAATAGGTCAAACTAGTCAATATTTCGATCGGTACAATTTTAATATGCAATTAAAATTTACCACCTCAAAATATTAACATATCAAGTCAATAAATAAATCTGGATTCATATAATATTTTAATTCCCATTTTCCCTTTAAGTAAATGGTTAATTAATTTAATTACGGTTTGATTTAATCAAATCAACCCCATAATAAATTAAATAAATTAAAATCATAATATGATCATTTAATTAATTATGTACTTTATGTAACTCGATTAATTTAATTAATCAATTAATCAATCGATTACATTGTGTAAACTTATTAATTAAACATTCCAAATTTAAGTTCATCCATTTCACAAACCGACATATCCAAAATAAATGGTCTATTCGCAAGATCCTTTAGGACTATCTTTATATTGGTAGTGGGCCCAAGGCCCACAGACTACCAGTGGGTATTGGCAAACCATGGTAGCCCCCATAGCTAAGCAGCTTCCCCCGAAGAGAATCTATCCCGGTAATTGTTCTCGCATTTATCCCTTGCTAGCTGATATCTAGTGTGAAAAGCAACATGCATTCCTTCATCATCCTGTTCTCTACTAATCACATTTCTTTATCTAGAATTGATTGTGATATCAAATAAGTGCCTAACTCATTGGGGTGTGGCCACACACTTACAATCCCATTCCATCAAGTGGCCGGTGATATCATCTTAGTAGGTGCTGAGTGGCAATCCTATCGACTCATTATTAACATCAACATGTTCACTGGCCTACCCAATCATACCCATACTTAGTACCCTGTTCTAGGCCCGTTAGTAGTATGTCAAAGTGTATGACATCCCATGTTATGTTATAATGATCTCAAGTAAGAGGATACAACAAGTCCTACCCGAGAACATATATGACGACAAAACCATGCAATGTTTCCCGTATGGATCCGTCCAGTCCCATGTGAGGCCCACACGTACCTGCATTCTTAACTGCCGCATAGTTAACCAATGCACATGTTTATTACTCTATTCATTCCCATGACCAAGAACAAACCTGGGACATTTGTTTAT
>CAOJCR015522824.1:0-11956 GCA_948330485.1 Euphorbia neoarborescens
GATTTAATCCACTAACGTTCCTTTAAAGGTAGGAATCGAAACCCTTTACAAACTTAGACTAAACTGATATTGAGTACCTTCCTCAATATCACACTCAGCTAAGCTTACTACTGCTCACCTCTAGCAGTACTAAAAACACAAACAATAGATTGAAAGTGTTTGATCTCTCGAAAGAATCTAATAACAATATTTGAACACAACACTAAAAGTTCTTTCTAGTTGAATTTATAGAGAGTATGAAATTAGCAGAGCTTGTTCTTTTTGATCTCTCAAAATTCGTACCCTTGCTTGAATGAAGACTTGTGCTATTATACTTGATCTTGACTAGTCGTTTGAATTCTGGTCGTTGGATAAGAAGAGGATAACCGTTAGATGATTTTTGTCTTCAGCAAGGGCTTCCAATGGTATTGAGATGCTTGTAGGGTCTAATTGTTGATCCTGTCAGCGAGAAGCTTGATATGGGCTGACTTGTCTGATCTAATATTGAATTCTTTCCAAATTTGGTATTGAACAGAAAGTTAGCAACTTGTACTTTATTCTTTGTCTCCACTATAAATGGCAATCTTTCAGACATGTATTGAGTAGGAAATCTGCACACTCAGCAGACAAGGTCAAACATACCAAGTTGGAAAAAATAAAAATCCTAAATAATATTTTTCAAACAAAACATACTTAATTTGAATAAAATCAAAATTAGGGTTCCAACAAGCCAAATTCTCTCTTCTGCTGAAAGGGTCCCAGTTACACACTCAGCGGGAAATTTTTGTAATATTGGACAATGGCTAGTGAATAGGTCAGAGAAATATTTCTCAATAATACCCTGGCGGCTAGTGAATAGGTCAGAGAAATATTTCTCAATAATACCCTGGCATCCAGCTTTATCTTCCCTGAATTCCCCTATAGCATCCACAGCTTTGTTATATTATTGGCACTCCTTCGAAAATTGGCTTTGTGATGGAAGAAAGCAGTGTTTTGGTCCCCTTCTTTTAACTATAGAATTCTGGATCTCTACTTCCACATAATTTCTTCTTTTTCTTGTAGGCTCAAGATTTTCCGTTCAATGTTCCTTTATTTATCCTCATTGTGTGGGTGCCAAGTAGCTGTCTGCCAATATAACAATTCCTCTTGTAAGCTTTTCAATTGATTTCCAATGTGACCAAAATAATTTTTATTCCATATTTTCAGGGCTAAGGCACAGGCTGAAATACGGCCAGGGCCCTTGCAATTGTTTTCGCTAGCCTCCCATGTTTCTTCAATCACCTTGACATAACCTTCATCCTTTAACCACATGTTCTCAAACCTAAAAGGTCTGGACCCCCTCGCTTGGATCCCTTCTGTGTTAAGAAGGATGGGATAGTGGTTTGAAGAAATTCTTGCTAGCTGAAACACAGTGGCCTTTAGCAAATTCAAATCCAATTCAGTTTGTCTTACTACTCTGTCCAATCTCTCTCTGATTGCAGTCGTCCCTTTCCTCCTATTAGTGCATATAAAGAGTGAGCCTTTAAACCCCATATCAAAGAGATCGCAATCGCTTAAGCATCTTCTGAAGTCATCCATCTCTTAATATGCCTTATTTGTTCCCTCTTCCTTTTTATAAGAATACAGAATCTCATTGAAATCCCCTAAGCAAACAAAATGAGCCTTATCTTATGTAACAATTTCTCGCAGAAGGCTCTATAATCGCTGATTGTTCTTTGCTTTGGGCCAATCGTAGAATTCAAAAGCTCTCTATAGCATGTCCCCTTCCTCAGAACATATTCCAAAGTGAATACAACAGAGGGAATAGCATAGAATTCTGAGATTAATCTCCTTTTTCCAAAAAATTAATAGGCCGCCCGACGTCCCTGTATCATCAACAATAAAAATTCAAAGCCTTGGAAATGCCTTTGTAAACCAGTAATATCTTCCCTTCTTAACATGGTTTCCATCAAGAAGAGTATATCAGGGCAAAACTGCCTCAAGAGTCAAGTCAGTGATTGGGCTGTCCTCGGGTTGCCCAACCCTTGGACGTTTTAACTGAAGATTTTTATTTCTTAGGGCAGCCCTGCATAATAGCGGCCACCCCTTGATTGTGATCTATGTTGCAATACTAAAATAAGCTAGCAAGCACACTGATCAACAAGTAATAAAGTGTGTAAGTAGAGTATCATTCCCACGAGGATTGACAGAGCAGTTCGTTGTAATTTATACTTAAAGGGTTGAGGATTTCTTTAATTTTATCAATGAAAATTATATTAATCTAACACAAATTAATTAAATCTTCAAACAACAAATTGATTTACTAAAGATTAAAACCATTCAATAGAAATAAAAGTTGACAGAATGATTCGCACAAGGTAAAAGTATCAGTTTTAAGAGGCACATAGGGTAGGACACAACTTTAGCTATGGTTTCCAACAACTTTTCATGTTTTACAAATCACTGAATAATAGTACGGGTGTAAGTAGATCTAACTCTTTACAAAGCAATGGATTAATGTATATCTCTATATCAAAGACCTTATTACACTTAAGCTGAAAACCATATCTCTACGCATCAATAACTCAAGCATAATCATAAGCCCATTAAGATCTTATATCAACATTCTCATGTCTGACATGGCTTGACATTTCTAATATAAACATCTCTATTTTATACCAAAAATGCATCAAAATGCGAAACTACCTAAATATGCTTTTCTCAAAGTCATATTCAAGCTTTAAATAGCGTTTGATCAAGACTCTAATGCATTAAAACTACATTTCAATAATAACCCATAAAACTACACATCATATTCTAAAAACAGAGGTTTAGAAACTAGTCACTATAGCCGAGTTGATCCACCCTGTGTTGTAGGTCAACTCACATTCCATAATAGAAAACAACAGCACAACATGGATTATGTCCAGCAGAACCTCCACTGTTGACAGTAGTGTTTTTGAAGAAAAACAAAAATGCAGAAAATCATAAAAAGAGAAGAGAAGAAGATGAAGATAAAACTAAAGAATATTCATTAGTTGCTGAGTGAAAATTTTCTCAGCCTAAAAAGGTGTATTTTGTCCCCAATATTTCAGCACTTTTATAGTGCTAAAAAAGGTAAAAGAAACAAACCCTAAAAAACTTTGTCGTTGTGTGTAAAGAGATATTATTTTCCCTAAACTACCCTTAAAAAGTTGTTGTATCTAATTCTAGGGTAAATTGCAGCTATGGTACACTAACTTTACCCTTATTCTAATTTTGGTGCACAAACTTTGTTTTGTATAGCCGTGTGTGACCTCCCACTTCAGTCACTTTTACCTTCTATAGTTAGTTTTTTACTAGTCAATAAAAGTCAACCATAAAACCAAATATGAAAAGACCAAATTGCCCATTTTTATTCATTTTTTACCATCTCATCCACACTTTAGATTACTGTTCATCTCCATCTCCATTTCCTCTTCCTCACCATTCATGGTAATCACCACAACTTCTTTCCCATCATCATACTTCTTCCCCATCTCCATTTCCTCTTCCTCATCCCCCCCTTCTCCCTCTACCGCCGCTATCGATTTGAAAGTGACCATTCGATACATGTGTTGATCGAGATTGGAGAACCTAAAAAGGACCCTGTGCTAAGATTGTCTCACACTTTCTCATCTTCTCTCCATCAACCTTGCCCTCTACTATTGCCTCTGTTGTCACTCTACCGAAGATCTGTAGGTTTCTTTTACCTTTCTTTCCTTCTGTACTCCCTTTTTCCTCTTTCTGTTCTACCGTTCTCTGATCGATTATTTTCTTTTTGGGGAACATGTGTATGCACGTCCATCTTCAACATAGATGAGTTGCGCCAAGGATTTTGTACATATTAGCTTCTTGAGCTTATTTTGAACTCTAATTAATTAAATTTGAAGAATACAAGTTGAGATATGGACATGCATCTTAACTTTAATTGCATTTCTTTGGTGCGCAAGGACGAAAAATGGGTTTTCCCCCAAGAAAATTACTATCGATTTTTAATCTATCATTTAATAGTATTGATGTTTGTTTTAATTATGCTACAGAATTAGTAATTTTGATTACGATTTTATTTTCCTGTTTTCAGTTTGTGGTGTTACTTGTCGAAATGAGAGACATCATAATGGAGATAGTGATGGATTTTTAGAGATTTTGGCTTTTTTTCCTGTTGTATTTGTATTCTAACTTTTGTTTTGTGCTTTTGGTTATTCGATAGATTTTTACTTTACTCTTTTTTTTATCGACGATTTTTACTTTACTCGTTCTTTCTTTTTCCTGTTGTATTTATCTTGCCATTTTATCTTGAGGAATTTAATTAAGATTGAGATTTGATTTTGAGATTAGGATTTGAGATTTAGAAAAAGGGAGGAGGAAGAAGGGAGAAGATGAATGGTGGAGGGAGGAAAAAAATGAGGGTATTTAGGTAATTTAAAATTTTTGGTATTATTTAAATTTTTTTTAATTGATGACGTGGCAGTTTGACTTCCCTTGACTAAGGAGAAACCTGCTATCACAGGTAAAAGTGACTAAAGTGGGAGGTCAAATACAAGTTTGTGTACCACGACTATACAAAACAAAGTTTGTGTACCAAAGTGGGAATAGGGATAAAGTTGGTGTACCATAGCTGCAATTTACCTTCTAATTATATTGTATTACATTTGTGTAATTTGTTATGGATAGCCCACCTGAGTGTTTTCTCCACCAATCCACGCATTCCAACAATTCCACCATCAAAAATCAACTCTTCCACGTCATTTTCCTTTCTTTTCTATTTTTCATCAGCACTAGCATAGCCTGACCTACGTATTGCATAGGGTGGCATAAATAATAGCAAAACATTGTATAATTCAAAATTTTAATACTCTTTCAACCCTTATTTTGCATAGTAATTTTGCACACATCAAAATGCCTCCAACTCAAACTTTGTCTGTCCTCAGGCACATAACCAATATTTAAAATCACTGATTAAGTAAGGAAACGCAACTCCGAAGGCATATCATTACATATAAACATGGGCACACCAACAACCTTTTCTTAAAACAATAAAGCTGTATTTCTAGAATTCCAAATACCACTAGAAATTCTCATGAATCTTTTTCTGAAATAAACAAATATTTGCTTGAAATATGCATGTCAATAAGCAAAAGAGAACTACTTTTATCAATTGTCTCAAAAGCAAGCAAGAAAAGGACACTTATGATCAATAATTATTTTATTTTACTAAAGTATTTTTATATTTTTGGTTGATTCCTCTGTTTCTCTAAAAATGTCAAGTGTCTTTTGACGCGATTATCTCGCATTTGTGATGTGTACCTCTGGTTAACACTTCACATAATCAAAGTGCTTTGAATACTCTTATCTCCTTTCGAATGTGCATAGAACTTATTTGTTATTATGCAAACGTTGGAGTAGATTTAGGAACCAGTGACTTTTATTTTTTATTTTTGACAGTTTAATATTAGCACTTTTTGATTCACAAATGGCCCTATCCTACTTACTCATTAAGACTTTCTTAGAAATAATTCTCATTACTTCTTAAACAATTCTACAGTTCAAGTTTCATATTTAGTCTTTCAAGAAGAGATTCATGAGATGCAGGTAGTATGAAAAACTGAAACACAATCTAAAAAAAAATTTTAGGTGCTGAGTGCACAAGTTCATTGGGTGCTGAGTGTACAGGTTCAGACTTTCATAACGCAACCTTAAAACAAGACTGTTTCCCTAATCAACACAGCTCAATCAGCATATAGCACAACTATGATTTTCTTTGGCACAAACAAATTTTGAGTTGAATTTCTACAGGTTTAACATTTCACGTTTCACAGTTACATTCACCCCTACCTCTAACTCTATGTTAAACAATTCCTCGTTGTTTATTGCATTGATATATATATGATAATAACAGTTTAAAAACAGGCAAAAAACATAGAATGTAATAAAGCTGAGGTTAAAACCACATACTAGAGCTGGAGCAAGGCATATTAACGGCATAATAATTAAAAAGAGGCAGACTCCATTGAGTCCTCAGCAATCTCAGTTTCCTATTCTCCATCAGATTGTGCCTCCTTGCTTTCAAGTTATACTCGAAGCTGAGCTACCATAGCGGTAAGCTATACATTCTATTTTACCAGTTCCTTCTTCTCCAAACTCTAAGCAGGTTGTATGCTGGTTAATGCTAACGTTGTGCTCTCCAATGGATGCCACTCAACCATCTCCTATTCTGTGTTCTCCTTATCGCTGGCAGGGGATGGAGTATCCTCCTTCCTGTGTTCCTCCCTTAGGTCTACCGTTGGTCTTTTTATGTCTAATGTTTGCATTAGATGTATAGAAAATTTTACCATCTCCATGCATCATGACAAAACATGCTTACTAGGGTCATATAGCTGTAGATTCAGGGCAAGCTTCGTGATGAAGTTGTCACAACTAAAGTCACCACTATACTTCCCTCTTAAGGCTAAGAGATGGCATGTAAACCAGTAACCAATATTTATTGTTTTCCCTTTTACCATGCACCATAGCGTTAGGAGGTCTGGACTTGGCACAACACTGTGTGCCTGATGTCTGGAAAATAGGGAATAGGCTAGATACCTCTGTATAAGTCGTAGGGCAGGGGGAGATGATTTTTGATGATTTGGATAGGCTCAGTCTATAAAATAAAGAATCTGTGATTTCAAGCCAAAATTCATCAGCTTGGAAATCTTCTGGGAAGTCCACCAAGGCTAACAGATATGGTTCAGCGGTAATCTCCTCTTCGGGCACAAACCTGAAGGCTATATTCAACTCGTGCACACTCATCCTATACTCAACTGTGAACAACCTAAACCTATACCGCAGTTCCTCTCCCCTTCTCGAACATAGCTTAAAGGTAGATAAAAATTCTAAAGTAGTTTCACAGAAAGCTGGTTCATCAATCCAGATAAATCTCCCTAATCCTACCCTCTCAAGGTACCCTAACACGTCATTTTTCAACCCCATGTTAGTCAAAATATTAAGACTGACTAACTGTGTACTTTACATGGCTTATTCTTTAAAATAATCGTACCTTTATTTGTCTTCAACTGTCTCAAAGGTCATCATCCTTTTATGTAATGGAGGTAGTCTTGACTGCCTCTGTCGGGACATTGAAGAATGGCGAGTCTTCAGTCGCTTGACAGCATGCTCAATCTTTTTTGCCTAGTTGGTGACTGTTTGGCTTTATCATTTACAATTGGTACACGCTTGCAAAGGAATGTCTAGATTCTCTATGGGAATTTTAGAAGAAAGCTTGGAATAAGAAACTCAAAGGTGGGAAAAGTAGAGGGAAATGTTGTGTGAGAAATGAGTGAGAATAGATTTTTTACGTCTATTGAAACCGATATGTAGGAGAGGGAAAGGTGAAAAGGTTTAACATATAGGGCAAAAATTTGTTAAGGGTGTGTCTGTTGGGCTTTGGCAAAAAGGCATGACCCATTTTCACAATATAAAAAAAAACTTCTCTCTCCATAAGTTAAACATCTACTACTGGGCTATCTAAAACAAAAACTCCACCTAACATAATAGAGTAAAAAATATGAGAAACATTTATTTTAATCTAAAGACATGAAAAATTAAAGAAAAGTTAAGTTTCTTGAAATTGTTATTTATGTGCAAGATGACCTCCAGGTTATGCTCACATAACACAACATCATTTTGCAACAGTTCAAGTTCATGGTGGTTTTAGCAACTCCGCTTCTTCAATTACAACTGGTGTAATTGGTGCAATGTAGTGCTTGATCTGATGCCCATTAACTCTGAACTTCCCTTTCTCTAGATGCATCAGTTCAACAGCTCTGTGAAGGAATACTTGCACAACCTCAAAAGGTCCAGACCAGTGAGACTTCAGCTTACCTGGAAAAAGTTTCAGACATGAATTGAAGAGTAATACCTGCTGTCCTAGAACAAATTTTCTCCTATTTAAATGTTTGTCATGCCACAATTTAGTTCTTTCTTTGTACAGTCTGGCATTCTCATATGCAAATGTGCGAAATTCATCTAATTGATACAGCTGAAACTTTCTATGTTGACCTACACCTTGTGCATCAAAATTCAAGAATTTCACAACCCAGTAAGCTTTATGTTCTTGTTCCACAGGTAAGTGGCAAGCTTTTCTGTATAACAAACCTGAATAGGGATATGCCTATTGGAGTTTTAAATACAGTACAGTATGCCCAATGCATCTTCTAATTTCTTAGCCCAATCTTTCCTAGAATTTCCCAATATCTTTTCTAGGATTCTTTTAATTTCCTTATTCGAAATCTCCACCTGCCCACTAGTTTGAGGATGGTAGGTTGTGCTAATTCTATGTGTTACATCAAACTTAGCCAATAGTTTTTTTTAATGTGGCATTGCAAAAATGAGCCTTGGTCACTTATAATGGCCTTAGGGACTTTATACCTAGCAAATAATTGCCTCAAATGTTTAGTGACTATACATGCATCATTGGTGGGTGTGGCAAAAGCTTATACCTATTTTGACACAAAATCAACTAACACGAGTATATATCTATTCCCATATGAGCTAGGAAATGGACCCATAAAATCTATGCCCCAAACATCAAATATTTCACAAACCAATATGTTATTTAAGGGCATTTCATTTATGTTGGAGATGTTACCTGACCTTTGGCATTGTGCAAAGCTTGAAACATGCTTGTGTGCATCTTTAAATATGGTAGGCCAGTAGAAACCTAATTGCAAAATCTTTGTAACTGTCTGGTTTGCTCCATGATGTCCTCTGGCCTCCTTTGAATGGAAATGCTCCAAAATTGATAAAGCTTCATCTTTTGTGACACAATATCTAATGATTTGATCTACTCACAGCTTGTAGAGGAATGGGTCCTCCCAAAAATAATATTTTGCATCAGAGAAGAACTTCTTCCTTTACTGATATGTCATGTCATTTGGTATCATCTTGCAAGCCAGATAATTTGCAAACATGGAACCCCATTATCTTTGGCTACATATAATCTCTCATCAGGAAATGTTTCAATGATTTTAGGTTGTGTAATTGAAGTTGTGTCAGCCAATCTGGACAGATGGGCAGTAGTAAGATTCTCGGCCCCTCTTTTATCCTGAATTTCCAAGTAAAATTCTTGAAATAATAGCAGCCATATGATAGGTCTAAGTTTGGCATCTTGCTTCGTCAGTAGTTATTTCAAAGTGGAATGATCCGTGTACACTATAACCTTTGAAAGAATAAGGTAAGATATGAATTTGTCAAATGCAAACACCTAGGCCAACAGCTCCTTCTCAGTGGTTGTGTAATTTTTTGTGCATCATTCATCATTTTTCTTGCAAAATGGATTGGTAAAAAATGCTTGTCTATTCTCTGACCCAACACGGCTCCCAAGCAATAGTCACTGGCATCGCACATAAGCTAAAATGGAAAATTCCAATCTGGTGCAATCAATATAGGAGAAGAAATCAATTTCTCTTTGAGCTGTTTAAATGCACGAATACAGGCTGTGTTGAACTGAAATTCTACATCTTTATGTAACAGTGAAGATAATGAGAGAGCTATTTTTGAGAAATCCCTTATAAATCTCCTGTAGAATCCTACGTGTCTCAGAAAACTCCTGATTTGTTTTATTGACTTTGGGATTGGTAGCTTCTCAATGATTTCTACCTTAGCTTGATCCACCTCTAAACCTTTCTTTGAGACCTTGTGCCTAAGCACAAAATTCCTTTGTTACCGTAAAATTTCATTTTTCCTATTTCAGTACTAGGTTGGTCTCCTTACATCTCTTCAGAATAGCTTCTAAATTTTGTAGACAGTGATCAAAAGATTTCCCATAGACTAAAAAGTCATCCATGAATATTTCGACCGTTCATTCCACCATATCATTGAAAATCGCCATTATACACCTTTGAAACGTTGCAGGAGTATTGCACATCCCGAAGGGCATCCTTCTATACACAAATGTGCCATAAGGACAGGTGAAAGTGGTCTTGTATTGATCTTTTGGGTGTATTGGTATTTGATTGTAACCCGAATACCCGTCCAAGAAATAATAGAATGAAAACCAGGCAACCTCTCTAACATCTGGTTAATAAATGGTAGAGGAAAGTGATCTTTCCTTGTGGCATCATTGAGTTTCCTATAATATATGTAAACACGCAAACCTGTTAAACTTTGCGGTAGGTAGAAAATCACCATATGCGCTTTCCATAACTGTCAGTCCACCCTTCTTCGGTACAACTTGAACTAGGCTTGTCCATGTTCTGTCAGAGATTGGGTAAATAATTCCATCATCGAGGAGCTTAATTACTTCAACCTTCACAACCTCTTTCATATGCAGATTCAACCTTCTTTGTGGTAAAGATGATGGCTTGTAATTCTCCTCTATATATATCCTATACTCACACACTCCAGGATTAATTCCCTTTATATCTTCAATCTTCCATGCCAAGGCTTCCTTATCTTTCTTCAAAATGTTCAACAATTGTTCTTTTTGAAAAGAGGTTACTTTGGATGAAATGATCACAAGTAATTTAATAGGACATTCTAGGTAAGCATTTTTCAGGTGTGAAGGTAGTGTTTTAAGCTCAAGGGTTGGAGGTTCTTCAATGGATGATTTGGTTGATAGTTTAGGTGAATTGTTTAGAGATTCAAAGGCACAAAGCCTGTGTTCCAAGTTCACACTATTTTGACTTTATTCTGCACAGCCTATCTGGTCCGTTACTTGCTCCTTACCAACAGTACCTTCATCAGATATCTACTTTTCTTCTTCCCCTTATCTTGCTCAATTGGTATATCAGTATTGTGAGCACCGGGATTTTATGTCCTAAAACTATGATGAAAACGGCATTCGCCAATTACTTTTCTTGTTTTAATATCCATTTGAGTTGACCGAAAGCAGACCGATGACTCTGACGACACACCGTAAAGAATCTGAACTTAAATTTTCTCTTGAGTTTTTACGCTAAAATTATCCAAACCCTGGTCCCGTTCTAACCCGACTCATCATTTACCCTAATTATATTTTATCAATATTATTATATTCATCTATTTATTTAATTAAAAATAAATAAGTGGATAAATGAGTGATATTTATGGGACCAAAAAATATTTCATTTTAGACATTTTTATGGACCATTTTTGTGATGCTGACAAGTGTCCAAACAGGAAGTATATAAGAAAATTAGGGCACAAGTTTTGAGGAGGGTGGTTTTCTTACGGGAAAAAAATTTCTTGGAGCAACAGCCATTTTTTTTATTCGTTTTCTAATCCCTACAAAGCTTTCATTTGCCATCAATCCTCATCATCTATTTCTTCACCATTACCTTTCATTATCATTTTCTTCTCATCCCCAACTTCATCAACTTCATCTTCAGCATTAATCCTATACTACCTTCTGCGTCCAAATCCATTAATACCCAAGCATAAACCGACTTTAAAAAATTCATTCTCACCTTTAAAATAGCCATTCAAAAGCCCCAAGTAGGGGATTTAGAACAATAAATCCCTCTGCTATTCAGCTTTCTCCGGTTACAGCAATGTCAATAAAAAAACTCATTGGAGATTGTGATTCGGGTTTAAAACGGACAACACCGGAGCTTTCGAGTCACTCTCAACAGTCAATACTCACGGATATACACATGAAAGGTATACCTAAGCCACTAAACTTTCATTTTCTGTCTCTTACCATGTTTATTGCTTTTATTGTTACTGTTGAAAATATATTACTTTGGTGAAACTTTGTTTTTATTTCAAGCTTCTTGCATTTTGCCATGAGTTGCTACAGTAGTTTAATTGGTTTTCAGCATCTTCAGTTGGCTTTGAGTTTTGGTGAGTTGATTGGTTTTTTCAGTTTTGCAAAGTTTCAGTTCTTTCAAATTGATTGTGCACTGCAATTGATGCCCGAAATGAATATGTTACTACTCATTTATTATGCACCCAAAAAAATTTTAATTACAAACAATTTTCAAAAAATATATGATAAAATTAAGAAAAATAAATGATTAGC
>CAOJCR015526746.1:0-10049 GCA_948330485.1 Euphorbia neoarborescens
TTTATATTCATGATATTGCTGGAATTATCTTGATGTTTATTGTTGATTTCCTAAGTTTAAATCCTAGTTTAAATGCTAAACGCATAATATGAGTTAATCATACCTATTATGTATAGATTTGGATTGATTTTGATGCTTTATTGCACTTTAAAGCATTACTCTTATGCATGTTGGTTAAATGCAGTAAATTGGCCAGATTATGTATGTATTTTAATAATCAAAGAATATATTCAGTGTTAATCCATTTACTGTGTTACTTTAGTTGAGTTAATCCTCACCAACTTTATGTTTGTCATTGGAATAATCAAAAAATGACTATTGTATACCATGCATAAGAATCAATATGATATTTTGAGTGATTCTAGAGAAAAGAGTTCAGAAAATCTGTTGATATACAATCTTGTACTTATGTGATTCAAATATGTTATGGGTTGAATTTAGTGTTGCTTTTGGCTTTGGAAATGAGTTGGGATGCTATGTTTGAAGTGTTCACCATTTTAAAACTCAAATAATGAAATTCTTAACAGTATATCTAGTTGTAATTCTACTGTGATACATGCTTTTCTCGTGGGATTCGATACTCGGACTTAAGAATCTGTTTTATACTACTTGAGGGATCCGTATACTTGCGGTAGTATGCGATTATTTCTTAAATTGGATTAAATAAATATGTATGTTTGCATGCCAATCCAAAGTAAAATCACATGCACGAAAATCGCCACCAGTATACAAGGGGCAACCCGAACCAGTCGATCTGAATGGAACTATGTTTTGGGGTTTTGAAATCTTTCAAATTGTAGTGAATTTTTGTGAATATGAAAATAGGTACAAAGTGGTGAACCTGCTTGAATTGGAACCAAAGCCAAAACCACCAGCGACTGAAACCATTATCCTAGTTGAAGGGATGGAGCCTAGAGATGAAAGAGTTAGCAAAGTAACAGAATGTCTCCAAAAGCTAATGATAGAAGGGTTTGGATTTGGGAAGGAGAAGCTACCAAGCCTGATTCAAAGAAAGGCTTGATAGATTGTAGAAATGCTGAAAATTCTAGATGACATTTCCAACATCGAAGATGTTATGGATGAAGACACTACTGCTGAAGATGAAGGCCTTCCGCCTGTGGGAGATGATTTTATCTATGATGTATCTTCTATATTTGATGTGAATAATTCAGCTTTTAAGGCGGTTAATGTAATGAAGAACTCTTTTGCTTACTTGTGTGACTTATTTTCTGATGGTTCTCTGCATTCATTTAACCATTCATGTAATGTTTCCAGTATTCATAATGCATCATTGCATGAAATTAATCTTGGAACATTAAACAAGCCAAAAATGATACAATTGTCATCTGACTTATCCCTTGAATAAAAGAGAGAGTTAGAAAATGTACTGAAAAAGCATGTTCAAGCCTTTGCCTATTCCCGTAAAGATATGCCAAGAGTGGATAAGGGAATAGCACAACACAAGATCCCAACTTGCTCGAAATTCACTCCAGTAAAGCAGAAATACTAATGCCTTAGACAAGAATAGGCTGAGAAGGTGAAAGAAGAGGTTTATAAGCAATGGGATTCCAAAATCCTTGATATGGTGACCTATCCTAAATGGTTAGCCAATATCGTTCCTGTAGCAAAGAAGGATGGCAGGGTCAGGGTCTGTGTGGACTATCGAGATCTTAACAAGGCTTCTCCCAAAAAAAATTTCCCATTTCCACACATTGATATCCTAGTTGACAATACGAAAAAATCAAACATGTATTCATTCATGCATGGCTTCTCAGTTTACAACTAGATTCTTATGTATGAAGAGGTTAAAGAGAAGACAGCTTTCATCACTGAGTGGGGCACCTTCTGTTATCGGGTATGCCTTTTGGATTGAAAACTACTGGGGCCATATATCAGAGGGAAGTAATGACTCTACTACATAATATGATCCACAAGGAAGCAGAGGTATATATTGATGATATATTGGTAAGATCCAATACCCGAGCACAACACGCTGAGATACTAAACAGGTTCATGACCAGAATTGTGAAGTACAATCTTTACCTAAACCTAAAGAAGTGTATATTTGGGGTTACCTCTGGTAAATTGTGGGGGCCTATGGTAAGTCAACAGGGAATTGAAATGGACCCCAACGAGATTAAAGCCACACAAGAAATGCCTGCTCCTAAAAATAGAAAGAGAAGTCAGGTCCTTTCTAGGCTCCCTAAAGTATGTAAGTCGCTTCATAGCCAAACTAACCATTGTGTGTGAGCCCATATTTAAACTCCTCAGAAAAAACCAAACAGTTGAGTGGACACATGAGTGCAAATAGCCTTCAGCAAAATCAAAGCCTATCTTTCTAATCCACCTGTCCTACAACCTCCCAAACCTGGAAAACCATTGACCCTGTACTTATCCATTGAAGAAAATTCTGTGGGGTAATATTAGTGCAAGAAGATGAGAGTTGTCATGAGTTCCCAATCTACTATCTCAGCAAGAAACTTCTAGACTATGAATTCTGGTACAATCTGGTTGAGAAGACTTGTGTAGCTATGGTCTGGTTAACAAAGAAGCTACGACATAACTTCCTGTCATACCAGATCATTATTGTAGCCAAAAATGGATCAAATGAAGTACCTGGTAGTGGCCCCAGCATTAGTAGGAAAGCTTTCAAGGTGGCTGTTACTCTTTTCTGAATTTGATGTGGTCTACATCACCAAGAAAGTCATCAAAGGAAGGGTAGTGAAAAAATTTCTAGCTTAGCAGACCATTGAATCTGATTATATTGAGAATTCGAACTTTCCCGATGAACAGTTGGTGATTATTATAATAGAGCCCAGCCAGTGGGTAATGCACTTCGATGGAGCTATTAACAGATATGGAGTAGGTCTATGGGTTGTCATTGTCACTCTCGAGAAGGAGGTAATCACCCCCTCTAAGTGCTTAGAATTTGAAGTCACCAATAATGGGGAAGAGTATGAAGCATGCTTAATCGGATTAGACACACTGATCACTTTGAAGGCCATAGATGTCATCATAATTGGGGACTCAATACTAGTTATCAAGCAAATCTGTGGTGAATGGGATATAAAAGAAGAATCACTTCGGCTGTATACAGAAATTGCAGCTGAGAAGGTCATCAGGATAGAAAAATATGAGCTCCGACATATGCCGCGAGATGAGAACCAGATGGAAGCTACCCTTGTAATGTTAGCCTCCATATGGTAAGGCCTAGTCACCGGTCCGATGAGGCCTCTAATTCTAGAAACATTCGGGAAACCCTATTTTGAAAATGTATCAGTACTGGTGTTGACAGTTGATAACAAGCCTTGGTACTTTGATATTCTACAGTTCCTGGAAAAGGGCCAATACCCCAAAGATGCTACCACTTCAAAAAAGACCACGCTTCAGAATTTGGAGGCCCAGTTCAGATTTTTTAAAAGGGAATTATTCATGCGCACTTAAGAGGGTATCCTGCTTAGGTGCTTGGCAAAAGTAGAAGTTAAAACTATGATGCAACAATTACACTCCAGATTGTGTGGATCGCATATGAATGGAGTGGCCCTGGCCAAAAAGATCTTGAGACAAGGGTATTTCTAATTCACCATGCAACAAGATTGCATTTAGGAAGTGTTGAAATGTCATGAATGTCAAATTTATTGTAGTTTGTAGATCTTTCCACCGATCGAGCTTCAGAACCTTGCTACTCCCTAGCCTTTCTCAGCATGGGGAATAGACATCATTGGTACGATCTACCCTCCAGGTTCGAATGGGCATAGGTATATAATTGCTGCAATTGATTAGTTTTTAAAATAGGTCGAGGCCAAGTCTTATCCCAATATCACTGCTAAAACGATGACTAAGTTTATTGAGAGAGAATTCTTTGCTAGATATGGGATACTGCAACATATGGAGACTGATAACGGCATGCAATTCCAAGGGGAAACCACAGATTTACGAACAGAATATGGGATTGAACATCACAGATCCTTGCCTTACAGATCTCAGGCAAATGGAGCTGTAGAAGCTGCTAACAAAACCCTTAAGAACACTATGAGCAAGACCGTGTCCACCTATCGTTATTGGGCATATAAACTACCCTTAGCCTTATACGGATACTGAACAAGAGTTATGGTGCCAACTGGGGCAACTCCATACAACTCGATTTACGAAATAGAGACGGTTCTTCCCATTGAGATATAGATCAGATCAGTTAGAGTTATACTGGAAGCAGAATTACCCGAGAAGGAGTGGGTTCGATCTAGATACGAACAACTGAACCAAGTCGAGGATGATCATCTTAAGTCACTCCATCACCTTCAAATGTATCAACAAAGAATGGCTAGGGCCTATGGAAAAAGGGTAAAGCATCTCAAGCAGCCGTTGAAGCCCAGTGACCTGGTATTCAAATAACTCCGACAAGTCCACAAAGATGCACACGGGAATTTCAAAACAAAATAGGAGATTCCTTTCTTGGTTAAGCAAGTGTTATCTAAAGGCAGAGTGAAGATCACAGGCCTTGACGGCAATGAGTGCACCCCTCCTTTCAACCAAGACCGCTTGAAACATTACGTAATATTAAAAAATAAAAAAACAAATATCATGCTAAGTCAAAAACCCCTCGGGATGGCTTAGGTAAAAGTAAGGCAAGAAAGTGTAGTGGAAAACCAAAAAGGATGCTTCACATCAAGGGATAAGTCAGCACCACATGTAACTTTTTGTCTTGTTAAAAGTTCATATCAATTTCATCAATGAAGTGTTTTATTGCTTAAAATGTTATTTGACTGCTGTAATGAATACATATGAAGCATTTCGAAATGACCATACGCTCAAGCTTGCATTTAAAGCCTTAGAATACGATTGTCGAATCAAAATTTATGAGATTTCATATCTCTTCACATAAATGTTCAGATTTTGCCCAAAAATCCTACTAAGACGAAAACCCCTCGGGGCAGTTAAAAAAAAATGCAGTTGAAAACCCAAAAGGGAAGCTAGGGCAAACTTAGTATGGTTCACATAAATTTTAGAAGCAGAATAAGCACACTAGCTTATTAAGCCATAATTCAACACGAAAAATCCTGATGCACCGGCCTGATCCTTTTATTCACGCACCAAAGCCCCAACTCAATATCACTAGAAAATACCGATGTAGCAAAATGTATAATCATACTCTAAAAATCGAGGAAGACAAATGTTAAACAACATATGCCCACATGTATTCAAACACTCACTCATATGCACGTTAAACATCATATGTACATTACGTATCATTTTTATCATTGATCGAAGGGGAAAAAATTTTGTTTCCAAAATTATCAATCGAATGATAAAAACATTACTTGCTTATGTTATCTTTATGCATTCTGCATCATACTTTCATCATTAATCGAAGGGAAAAAAATTTTTGTTTCCAAAACAATCAATTAAGTGATGAAACTATCTCACTACACTCATACTTATTCGAAAAAAGAGTCCAGGGGCAAAGCTTACACTAAGCCTTCTGTTCCAATAAACCACCGTACCTTCAAGAAGATCTCACATTCATAAGGCCAATAAGGTTGAATAATCAGAGTCCATAGCACACCTCTGGGTTTAAGATAATCCACGTTAAAGCTACCTCGATATAAAGGAAATTCGTGCCAAAACATTTCTTAGTCTTCAGATATACTCCCCAGTGGATCAAGCCTCGATCGCTCGACTTTCAGGTAAGTATTCCCCACTCTCACTATCGTGCTATTGTATTCATCCAATAAATCAAGTTGCACGAGAGGCAACTATGAGCATGGGATTTTTTCCAGGGCAATGATGAAACTGGCATTCGCCAATACTTTTCCACGCTTCGATTTTCACTTAAGTTGATTAAAATAAATATACAAGGACTCTGGTACCTGCACCATGAAGATCCAAATCAAGTGTTGCTCAAACAATTCCCATGGGTTAACCCTATCTTAGGTGTGTTGGCATAATACCCAATTGGGCGCAAACCCAAGGCCCATGCCCATAGGTGGCCCAAAGATGCCTTGAATACCTTTTTATGTGAGGGGGGATGAAACAAAACTAGGGATTTTTATATTTTTAAAATGGTATTTAATGTCATACTTTAAGAAAAAAAGTAGTCCATGATTTGGATCAAAACAAAAAATTAGATTTGGTCAAGTTAGAAAAGGAAAAAGAGGGTTTAGTTACATTGAAGAGTGGGGGTTTGCTTGGCTCTCATTAATTCAAGGAGATTTAGTGGGATTCGGTAAAAAATGATGACATAAAAGCATGGGTTGATGCATTTGAGAGGAGAGCCATCATTTGGGAGGAGGCTACACGTTTTTAGGGAGGGAAGAGAAAAGAAAATATCTCATATCTCTCTCTCTCTTTTTTTTTTCATCCACCATGATCATCTTCATCCTTAAGCTCCTCATCTCTTTTTTGAGCTCAGGATCATTTTTCTTCACATCATCTTCTTTACCACCTTTTCCATCTTTTGTTCTTCATCTTGCCATAATCATAAAAATACCAAAACACTTTCAAATCACTCACTAAAAAGCCATCTTGCTTTTGAACTTTAGGAAGATCACAACTTCAAAAAGAAAAGTTTGATTTGGGTATTCTGGTCACGGAGGAGTTCATTAGAGCAAACTCAGTCTCTAACATTCAACTTATGGAATACTCATCAAGAAGGTAATCGTGAGCCTCAAACTCTTTTTTTTCTTCACTTTTTCCATGTAAACATCCCATTTTTGCATGTTTAAATTAGTTTACATGTTTTGGTCAATAAAAACAAAACTACGAAAGAATTGGGCTTTGATCAGAAGAGCGAAGATATCTTTGGAAAATGGACATAGATTAACTTATTTCACACTTCATATTTTAGACCTCCTTTGCTAATTTGGATTACTTTTGAACAAAATCGGACTACCGAGCTAAATAGATAAAATCGGACCAAATGGAGTTGAAATAGACCTAAAAAGGACAAAAACTGGGAAAAACGTAAACTTGGTCTAATAAATGACCTCACAATCATGAAAGGCTTAAAACTCGAATTTTGGGTCATCCATTTTAACTTCATTCTTCCGAACAAAGATTTGAAAAAAAGGGAAAAATGGCTTTAGGCTCGTTCTTAAGCCTGTGCTCATTGAGCATAGGGTCGAGCATAAGGGACTGCCCAGCAGTACACCATGCTCGAGACCCTACTCGACGATCAAGAGCTCGAGTAGGAGCTACTAAAACTGGTACTCATCGAGTACCAGTCCCCTACTCGTCGAGTAGGGGACTAATAAGCCTGTTCTCGTCGAGCACCCGCCCGTGCTCAATGAGTACATCCTCATTTTGAGTTTCCCAACTTATTTTTCTACCCTTTTCAATCCATTTTTTAATTTATCTTATATGCTTGATTTTAATCTAATAAATAACGTTTTCCATCAAGATGTTTTGTGTAAATGTTTGTAAAATCATGCATTTTCTTTTTCTGCTCAACTTTTTATTATTTATTTGAAAATTTAAATACTTATTAGGAATATCGATGTGTGCCAATACATGAACAAATTATATATACTTGTGTGACGTAGATTTAATTTTGTGTTATACACATTTGCATCTAGAAAACCGAGCCAAGAAGGTGGGTTTAGGTCTGCTAGCATCATCCCATGAAGAGGATTAATCCTTGGATACCCATCTCACAAAAGTTGCATATCTATAACTAAAATTGGGCCAAAAGTATTTTGGAATAACAATCACCACAATGCCTATCCGAAAATGACAAAATGTGTTTTTGGGTCGTCACGAGGAAATCTTTCAGCCCAAACCGTCTTGATCCGGCTAATTGAGTTAGGTCAAATGGGCCCTAAATAAATGACCCCGAGCTATCGTATCTCTTTATTCTCTATGCATGTCTATTTCAAGAATCATGTGTGCAATGTGATTAAATTTAGCTTTAACTATGCATGTTTAATGTATATATGATGAATGGCCTCCCAATCCCCTTTTTCAAATGTACCCCATAGTATATCTTGTGTAAATAGTTTGTAATGATGTGTATATTTTACCGCTTTCTTTATCGCTTTTGTGTGCTCGTTCACATTGAATTCAAGATAAAATCAATTTAGGTGATTACAAATAAAAATATTTTGTTCTTAAATGTTGTCAATTTCTTGAACACCTTTTGAAAAAGGGTAAGTAAATGTCTTGTCCGGACCCGATCTCTGGATCACAATTATGGATTCGAGCTTAGGATCCGAGAAGTACATTGAATTAATTCCTGATAGAGCTTAGAACTGGGTGGCGACTCCAAGTATCATTTTTTAGAGATTCAAGTTTGAATTTCTTCTACAACATTTTCATATTTCAACTTTGGTTTTCAAAGTAAAGATACTAAAGCCTGGATTTACACACGTATCAAATTAAGGATTTCTCCAAGGAAACCTTATCTCGCTTTTTAGGTGAAAGGTATTCCAAAAGATATTTACCTTAAATCGCTTAAGGATGATTTCATTTTCTAAATCATTCACCAAACCCAACTTCATTTCAACCAAAACTCCTAAGCCCGTATTCACATGCGCATTTCGTTTGAGTTATCCTTCCTTCAAAAACCTTAAGATACCTACTAAGGTAAAAGGTGTTTTGGAAAGAAATATTTCATTCGCTTAGAAAATATTTTCATTCTTATTACATTTTTTTAATAAAATGTTTTCTTTTCCATAAATTTAAATTTTTAAAAGAGATTCCGATTTCATCAAGATTTGTCATCTGCTTACAGTAGGTTAATTACCTTAGTCCCCACTTCTTCCTTCATATTTGGATTCAACCGACGTTGTAGTTGTGCACACGGCTTGATAGCTTCTTCTATGAAGATCTGATGTGTTAAAAAACTGGGGCTGATTCCCTTTATGTCGTGAATGGTCCATCCGAAGGCTCCCTATTCTTTTTTTAATACTTCAAGTAGCTTATCCTCCTGTTCACCTATCAAAAGAACAGAAAATACAATAGGTAAGCCATTAGGTGGTTGAAGAAAAACATATTTCAAATTAGAGGGAAGAGTTTTAAGCTCCAGTTTTGGAGCTTCATCCAATTATGATTTTGGTACTGGCTTGACATCCCACTTGGGATCCTCAAACCTACTCTTCACCCAAGAGCACTCTTCTTCCAATGGTGCGTCCGTACCGTCTTCATCCGGTAGTCCTTGCCTGTCTTCATGATCAATAAACCTGAAAGAATTCTTTTCAAAGCTATCAATAACAGGGCAATAAGAATCAATAAAACTATAAATCTCCATATCCATCGGATACTTAATAGAATTGTAAACATTAAATGACACTTCGGCATTCTACAACCGTAGAATAATTTTACCTTCCAGCACATCAATTAAAGTTCTACCTGATGCTAAAATGGCCTACCTAATAAAAGTGATATGTTTTCATCTTCCTCCATATCAATTACAACAAAATCAGCAGGAAAGATAAATTTACCTACTTTAACCAATGCATCCTCGACTACTCCCCTTGGCCTAGTTATGGATCGGTTGGCCAATCGGAGTGTCATACCAGTGGCCTTTGGCTCAACAAGTCCGAGCCCACAAAAGAATTACAACGACATCAAATTAATACTTGCCCCCAAGTCACATAATGTGTTTACTATTTCCAAGTTGCCAATGCAACAAGGAATGGTAAAGCTACCTTGGTCCTTAAGCTTTGGGAGAATTTTACTAGTGATTATAGTCAAGCACTCTTCCTTTAGTGCCACTACCTCATCTTTTTCAATTTCCTTTTTTCTACTAGAAGTTCTTTAAAGAATTTAGCATATAAAGGCATCTCCTAGAGAGCCTTTATCAATGGCAAATTAAATTCCAATTTCTTAAAGACTTCTAAAAATTTAGAAATTTTTTTATCCAATTTCTTTTTTAGCTCCTTTATGGGGTAAGGGAGCTTAGGCACATAAGTACGAACTGGAATAGAATCTTTCTTTTCATTATTTTCATTAGACATAGGAACAGGAATAGAATCTTAGTCGGGAATCCATACATAATATTTTAATTATTCAATTTCACCGAATTGTTAAATTGATCTATTAATTTAAACTATGAA